>JAVSBS010020590.1:0-78229 GCA_033124195.1 Coracias cyanogaster | reverse complement strand
ATGTCCCGAACTCGTGTTCCAGGGAGACAGCAGACCTCCCTGTGATGAGGGTCTGCACGGCATACTGGACCCTCCATACCCTTTAGAGCAGAGTCTCCTACAACTAAAACCCTCCTTTTCTTCTTCTTCTGTGAGGTGGTGATGTGGGCAGTAGGCCTGTCTGACTGCAGACCCCACAGATGCAGCTTCCCCACTGTCCCCATACTCATTTGTGCGTTCTTCCTCTACCAGGGCCTCGTATCTACTGTGCAGAGGCACCTAGGGGCCTGACAGGGGCAGGACATCGAGGGCCTTTGATCCCGGGTGTTCTTTGGGGGGTGCTCCCATTCTGGTTTCAAGGCGGGCAGAGCCTGTCTCCACCAATCTATCTCCAGCTCCGCCTCCCTCATGCTCCTCAACCTCTCAACTTCTTCACGTAGCTCGGCCACCAGGCTGAGCAGATCATCTCCCTTCCCACAGCGACGGCAACAGTCCTCCTGGCTGGCGCCTGCTGCCTGCGCAGGGCTCAGGCACTCCCTGCAGCCGTGCCCTGACCGGCGGCGGGTTGCCGGGGGAGCTCTGGATGTGTCCCCACGGCGGCTCTGGCGCGTTCAGAGACCGCCCGGTGGGGGCCGTGCGGGGTCCCCGCCGCGCTAACGGCGAGCAGGCCCAGGCCGCGCTGCCCCGCACCGACCGAGCACCGCTTCCGGTTACGCCGCCTTTAAGTCTCTCCGCAGCTACGTGACTCTCTCAACGTCGACCGGGCGAGCGCGACCCTGCCGGGTCTCCCCGCTCCTCCTCCGGTTCTCCTGGCTCTAGGAACCCCCCCGGTCGCACCGGATACAGGGGTTGTCTCTGTCACCCTCCACTCCAAGTGCCAGGCCCCGGCACTCTCTGCAGCCAGAGGCCCGGGTACCTGCGGGCTTGCGTGGGACCTCCATCCCAGTCGCCACATTTCTTCTAACAAGGGGTTTGGCCCGGGTGGCAGCCATAGCAGGCCCTGCCCCTGTGCCCAGCTGCCCAACCTGCTGCGCTGCGGCCCCTGTGCCTGAGCTTGCTCAGTGTGCAGGGATGCTGGATCCCTCCCTCAGGGGGGGTCCCAGCATGGGGGTCGGGCATTGCGGCTCTGCCTGCACCTTGCCCGCTGCTCTTGCGAGAGCAGCATGAGTGATTCCGCTGCCCAGGTGTCTCCAGGCCCTGGGAAACCGCTTGGACTGCCGAGATCCACCCATCGGCCAGAGGACGGACTGGCTGTGAAGGCCTCCTCTTGGCGACTGATAGCACTTAATGGTGGTACCACCTATGGTCCCGTGGTTAGGGAGATGTTGGGATGAAGGTCGGACTTGATGAGCCTGGAGGTCCTTTCCAACCAGAATGATTTTATGATACTATGAAGGATGTATAGATATTTGTTATTACCGTTAACTTACTAAACAGTCACAGGCACCAGCAATCATCAACCTCATTACAACCCAGATGGAACTTGTTGAAAATCATGTGAGGGCAGGGCAAGAGGAATTCACTGCCCACACAAACCTCAGCTGCAAACTAGGACTCTGAGAAGCGTTATCCTTCTACTGCTCTTTGTAAGGATAGAGTCAGATTTAATAACTGCTTAATGCTTAAGTATTCCTGCAAGAGCTTGGCTTGACAGCAAAAAAAATGGGGCCCAAAATCTGACTAAGCTTCACTGACTGTAGTATTTCAGAACTGGCGCACAGAAAATCTACCTCTGAACTGCTCTGGACATGCAGAGTTTGGTAAAATTCTCCTCACTTTACTCTTTTAGTGATTAGAGACTATTCCCTATTCCTTTCCATTCTGTGAAATCTTTTCTCAGTGCATAACATCTGTGGGAAGCCTCTAGACACTTAGAAAGCTCTTTAGATTACTGCCACGCTCTCACACACAGCAGGCGTATGCTGCAGGGAACTGCCTTCCTCGGCTACTGTCATGTGGACAATTTCTAAATTATTCTAAGTGAGGACTGTTGGGGTGAAAGGGGTCTGGCTGCCCCGGTTGGTGGCTGGCACCTGTGCTTGGGGACCACTTTTAAATGCTCACACCCTGCTGTGGAGTTTGGGTTCCTTGCTGTAGGTAATCCTTCCTGAGCAAAGGGAAAGAAAGGTAAAACCCAGGGCAACATTGCACTAGCCACAGGGCAGTCAATTAATAGCACAGATGAATAGCTGCCTCCCTGCACCGTTAAATCAGACCTTTTGCACTGATCCACAGTCTGCTAGGTACCAGATAGAAATATTTGGCTGTCTATCAAAGTAGCTCACACGGTTTGCCCCAAAACCTGCCTGGCACCAAGACAGATCTGTCTGGAAAGACCTTTCATTAAAGTATTTTTTCTGGAAAACCTGGGGACTGTGAGAAACTTTGTCCGGATGAAAGGATGTTCCATTTCTTATTTCAAGAGAGAAATTCATTAGTTGGTTCCATCTCCAAAGCTAGTCAAAGATGCAGTGACTTATCCCAGGGCACAGGATTTTAAAAACCCAGCAACACCTTAGGGCTTCATCAGGCTGAGAAGGCTAAAATGTTTTTACTGGCCCTGAGGGGAATTTCAGTATGAGATATGCAAGAGCTTCAGGGACTGGCACAGCTGGGAACTGCTCACACTGGTGACGTGACTGCCTTTGAGTAAAGGTGCTTTAGAGCTCAGCACACTTGAAATCAGAGTCTTCAGGGAGACACAAGTGTAGAGAGGGCTGTGGAGCTGAAAGCACGTTTCACTGTGCAGATGGCCAGGGCTACTTAATGCTCCTGCTGTTTTTTCAGAAAGCCAAAGGCTTTTATAACCGTACCTCATATGCATAGAAAACATACCTGTGAGGGAGCAATAAAATAAACCGCTCTCTCCAGCCTCACCTCCCATACACGCTGCTCAGTCTTGAAAGTGTTGCTGCTTCTTTTCTTTTACTTTCTCTCTTTCCCTCCCATCATGCTAACTCACGGTGCACCTGGGAAGCTTGACTTTGATCCGCTACCCCCATTATTCAGCACTCTTGGAGATCCTTATCCCTGCCACCCAAAACTCCTCATCTCCACAGTCCTTCCCTCCTCAGCCTGTTTTCCACCAGCACACCATGCCCTCGCAGAAGGAAGCATGTTTTATGTATGACTCACTTGAGCACTAAGGTGCTGGCGCTGCTTGGCATTAATTTGTTACTTTGGTAAATAATGTAGAGCTTCTTAGCTGGGAGTACACAGCTGGAACAAGGCAGCCGTCAATGAAGTGCCATTCCTGCCCGTGACCCAAGTGCTGCCTGTGTCTCAGTGCAACCCCAGCTCTGCAGACACCCTGCCAGTCTCACCTTTCACAAAGGAACCCAGCATTGGCAGTGAGAGTTTCAGCCCAATACCAGCAAGGCGTCAGGCTCCTACAATGTTACCTGATGTCTAAGATGTATATGCCAATACTACTACCTAAGCCAAAGCTCCCTACAGCATGTGTTATGGCATCCTCTGATGACAGCAGGGATTCCTTGACAGCTGTTAATTGCTGTGAGTACTATGCTCTTCACTCTCAAATATCTAATTTGGTGAAAATTATACTTTACAGGGGAAGTTACTATGACATATTACAAAAGTACCCTGAAACTTCCTAGTCTACCCTGATTAATGGCATTAGTTAGGATTTAACTTGGGCTTTCCCCAGGATCACAGCAGGATTAACAAATGTGGAAACCCTGAGAAAGCAGCAGGTTGGTCCAGCTTATGGACTGGTCTGCAGAGCAAAGGGACTGGGTCTATCATTACGAGACAGTGAAGCAGCACTCCCTTACACTGAACACTGAAATTTCGAGAGCTGTAAACATCACTGTCCTTATGTGGGAAAGTGGCAAAGTCCCTGTGGACTTTGTGTCGTGTGGATTAAGTCTCATCATGCTAAACATAGTAGTGAGCAGTAATTTCTCACACCAACATACGCCACGTTTGAACCACGGTCTCTTAGTAGAAAGCACTGGTTCTATGCTGGGAATTTTCCCATTTGAATGACAGCATCCTCTCTAGCTAAACAGGGTGTTTGACTCAGCAGAGCAGTGCCTGTCACACCAGGCTCGCATGTCCCCGCTTTGTAGCTCTGGGGACCCAATTTGTGCTCTCACAGGAGGTACTGTTACTCTGAAAAAAGATGGCAAGATGAGCTGGAGGAGTCAGACTGAACCTGTGCTTCAGCAGGGCATTAAATGAAACTCAGACATCACCTGAGATATGTCTGAGCTGTATGGGAGTTATTTCAAAATAAAAATGGCAAGAGTGCAAGGGCATTAGTGTAAACAAAACACCTCCACTGTGGGGCTGGATGGAAGTGCCTCGATGGCAGGTTTCATGAGTGAAGTACTTTACCAAGATTCCTTACTTGATGAAAAGACAGGATTACTTTTAGGAAGGGTAATCTCTACACTGATGTTTAGCTAGAGTAGCACTTTTCCCTTAAATTGCGTGTCCTGACTCAGGATCAGACTCAGAGAAAATAGCTACTTAATAGCCTTGTAAGAGGAAATGTATTTATTAATTAGACAATATGATTGGCAGACAATAACAGGGGTGCTAACCCAGGCCTTCTCTCACAAAGCTAATTGCGATCGGGGCTGTATTAGACCAGATGCTGTGTAATTATGCAGTTAAGAATGTTTTAATCTGAACAAGCATACACCTCAGATGCCCTCAAATTATTTAGGCACCTACTCCGTGCAGGCACTTAAAAACTGCTAAGGCTCCAAGTATCTTAATATCTGTCCTTCAATAAATTAAAGAAATAGAAGGTTATACCATGTAAGGATATTACACTAGACAGCAGATCCAAAGTGGGCTCCAGGGTCTACTCAGTCGTTAATGTGAAGTAAGGATCACAGGCTGGAGTTAGCTGGTGCAAAACTGTATGGTAGTCAACAGGTTAATTTGATCCATCCTACAAGTCCCTTGCAGCTTGGAGGAGCAGGAATAGAGCTCAAGATTCTTGCCTGGACAGTCTTCCTCACTTAGGCATGAAAACATCTTCTTCATCCTGAAACTCAGCGTCAGAGAGTACTTTAAGGCAAGTACAATGTGTAGAAAGCCAGCCCAAAGCCTCAGGATGCCAGAGGGATACTCTACTATCTTTGCACAGTTTTGACAAGTGTGAGTAATGAGAACACTGGGGCATTTTCCAGCTGCAGGGAAATTATTTAAAAGAAATGCTCAATAGCCATTGTATGACACATTCAGGGCAAGCTGCTAGAAGGAGAGAGGGGGCAGAGGCGGTCTTCAGCTGTGTAAAGAAAAGACTGTCTATCCCTCATCTTGCTGAATTACAGTTATACTTGGCAAACCTGACTGTTTATTGCCTCTTAGGCTGCTATACAAAGATGCTAACGCACCTGCACTTTGGGATAAATGACAGCAAGGCTGGTTAGAAAAGCAGGCAGTTAATGGGTGCAGTAAAGCACATGGTACTTGTGAGGACCAATCTGGCTGACAACCATGTAGTGCCAGGTCTTCCCAGGCTGGCTGGAGAACACTAAAGCAGGACTCAGTCTCTTTCTACAGCCAGCCTTTGTTGGGCCCGGGGAAGGACAGGGCAGAGGCAGCTGTTTGCGGCAGGGCTTGTGCAGTTTGCCCATGCGAGACCCAGCTCTTGCCTCTGCCAGCAACAGGGATTCACCCACATGCTTCAATTTCTCACCCATGCCGTAGAATTGTAGCATACTCCTGTGCTATTTGAAATGCTTAGAGATAGGCTGGAGGTGTTTTTCCTTTATGTAAAGTCCAGATACCCTTCTGGCATAAATCAGCCGTGCACCTAAGGCCTCTGGGAAGCTGGATCTAAAGACAATGTAAATGGATGCAGCCCCACCAGGGAGACTGGTGCTGCAAAAGTCCCGCTTCTCCACATTGGCAGCTCTGGTAAGTCTGACGGTGTCAGTTTTGTTGTTGGCTGATGGAGAGGCACCTTTCCTAAGTGGGTTTTCAGTGCCTTGCCCAGTAGATGGGAAGTTTCTCCAAGACAGAGAGGGCAGTGCAAAGCTGTCCTCTTGGCTGGCCAAGCTTTGCAGAAGAGTACAGAAATGTCTGTCCTTGTCTTCCATGTATAGATTGGTCTTCCCTTAATTTAAACTAAAAATGGTTTTCACTTCAGCTCCTCCAACTGCAGTTTCAGTAAAATTGAGAATCAAGACTCCCCAGACTGCAGGACTGGCTTCAAAAGGGAAAGGAGGAGTTTTCTTGATTTGCCTTCTGGATTTTAGATTTTGAGCTCAAGGATTTTTAAACTCTTCTCCACAGTCATGAGGGTCAAGTGAAACAAACTAAAATATTTTTTCTTAATCTACCTGCTATTTCTATTACAACAGAGCATAATCAGAGTCCCATCACATCCCAGCATACATATAAATGGCTACAGCAAAAAGCCAGGAAAAGGAAAGGAGAGGAGAGGACATACAGTAATTTAAGGTCACTCTGGAGCAGTGGCAGGGATCAGCCCCGCTTGCTTTAATAGGCTAGGATGTCAGCCAAAAGCTCATGCAGAGTTTTTAACTGGACATTTAAAATGGCGTTTGCATTATTCATATTGAATACATTTATTTCAATACCTGTAGCCACATTTCTTAAGTGACATATATCAGCAAATCATCACTACTCTGTATCCTGCATGTGGGATTGCAGTTTAACAGTGTGCTAACACCCATACCTTTCTTTGACTGAAGAAGTTTGAAGAAAATATGTTTGGGATCTAGAATTTTTACCTACCAAAAGCCAGTTTCTGACAGCTCTCAGGCCAATTTGATGTCCTCCAGCATTCATGAAATTGTTTGTCAGTGTATAAATACAGTAAGAATTAGGAAAGGAGCAAATATGTTCAGCCTGGGTTTTCATTTAGGATCAGATTTTACCTGTAGCACAGGTACTTTGCTGTGTACCCAGGTACTTTGCTACAGACACTGCATGCAGGCAAGATCTGACCGTGAGTATCTAATGCAATAAAAATCCAGCCGAAGCAATAGTAAGTCTTCTGATTAATAATGGACAAGGATGCTGAAAGGGAAAAAAAAAAAAAATAGAAGAGCTTGACTGCACAGAGGCTGAGCTTGATTTTTGTACTGAACTTGGGTGGAGAAATAAGGGATGCCCTTCCCACAGGTCTGCAGATATGGTCAAAGGTGTTCCTATTTGTTACAGCAACATGACAGGTAGAAAATAAAATTGGGCCATTTCCGGGGCAGAGGTGCACTCATTTTTATTGTCCTGCTATGCTGCCTTTTGATGGTCTTTGTCTGTTTTAATAGCTTTGGTTTGTATGCTGCTACAAGATGAAAAATATGCCACTTCCTGCATCAAGAGAGAAAAATATCTGCTCTTCTCAATTAGACAGAAAAGGAAAAAAAGAAAGGAGAAAAAACCTTAAGTGGTCTGTGACAGCAAGGAGCCCTTTATACACTCCCACAATAGCCATCAGTTGAGAAAGTCCAGGCTTATTGGCAGCTGTGTTTTTCTCTTCCCTCTCTTCCCCAGCCCAAAGGCTCTCATTAAACTGCCATTGCCATCTCAGAGACCCTGATTCAAACCTACTTAAGAAAAAAGGAGAATTTATCTTAGTTTTGACATATCAAGCCCAGAATTCAGAAGCAATTGCAACAGGAGCAACTTCCATAGGTGACCAAAACAAAGAGAGCAGTGATCTGGGAGTGGAGGATAAAGAACATGCACGTCACTGATTTGGCCCACAGGCTGTAAGGGAAGCTCAGTGGAGGAGATCTGAGTTTTAACCATGTGTTGGCTTCATTTACATTTTGACTTGTAGATATTTAAGGCAGTACAAAAATATTATTAATCAAAGCAGCGTGTGGCTTGGCCCTGTCTTGTCAGCTTGTGGCTCGGCCCTGTCTTGTCAGCTTCCAGCAAGCTCTGTCGAAGGACTCCCATAGTTTGCAGAAACCATTTCTGACAAACCCATGAGCTGAAGCTCAGGCTGACAGCTCTGCTGCTGCAAGCACAGCCCTTTCCTTTTCTCTTGTGATCCAGTATGTCCCCTTTTTGCCCTTCTAGACAAGGTCTGTCACAGCATAATAAGATCCAGCATCATCCCTTGTATTTTTCTAGACCTTTTGCTCAACAGCAAGAGGACAAAGCAGAATTTAAGAGCAATGCATAGTGGAATTCTGAGGTTTGAGGTTTGTTTTATATATAATTTGTTAGTGTTATAATTTTCATTAGTGCAATAAGTAAGTAGGTTCTCTTTTCAAAGCCTCTTCTATGCCTGAGATCTGGAAGACACAGCAATGAGTTCCGCTATTCAATATTGTTTACACCCTTGAGGGAGAGCAAAATAAGGTGTATTTTTAAATATTTCTCTACTCTTTGCTCTGGTTTGGCTCCTACCAGTAGAAAAGTCCAAGAATAATGTTGGTTTTGCCTTCTATATACAATACCTTACTTAATGCCCATTTATCCAATGTTTGCAATATGTCTTCTCCCAAAGTTGAATAGACATGGTTCTTTCAGTATATGGAGAAAATGTGCTACATCAAGACCCTTTCAACCCTCCACTTGTCTTATACTCTTGTATATTCCTCTCTCTTTTTTATCTTTTTTTTTTACCTTTTGCAATGCAAAAAGAAGAACACAACCACCCAGAGATCTGGATGTAGACAGATAGAAATCCATGAGCTGTGGAGGCTGCCTAAATTAACTGCAAATGGACACGAGTGTCTCAAAGCTCTGACTTCAGCATCAGCATTTCTCATCTAAGTGCCCAAATGCCTTGCAGGCATGGTCATTTATAAATGCAACAGGCGTAACTCAAATGGGGAAAAGTAAATGTACAAGAGGGAAAAAAAATTGTGTTTTGCTCGCATCAATAACAAGGTAATAAAAGAAACCACCTGTGAAGAAAGCCATGATTAATGAAAACAAATACAAGAAATTGGAAATATAAACTATGGCAAAGGGGCTTTAGTTTCAGCGGTTTTAAAGTTCAGATGCACTAGTAAAACACAGCATTAAAGCTTGTGTTATATGCAATAAACAGGGTACAGAAGATGAAAAAAGTGACATAAAATTAAGAAGGCTGTTTAAATAAGATGCAAAATGCATAAACAAAATAGCCAACAGCTATATATAGCCATAGATACTAAGGAGGAGAGAGCTCTGCTACAAACATTTGTCTGAAATATATCCAATTAATTGCTTCTGTGGTTTGCAACCCATACTCCTAAAGGGCTGCACAGTCCTTTATTCTGGTCCATTGAAGGGCTTGAGGGATTACAGCATCATTGGAAATGCACACTCAGTAGCAGCACAGCAGGAACTATAGGATGTCTCCATTCAGTAACTCTTGCAGAAGATGCTGTAAGGAACTTGGGTGTCCCATCAAACCCACATCCCAGTCTTTGGGCTTCATCCCAGTCCCCAGGATTCATTGGCTTCTGCCTTTCAGAGAGGGAGGTGGAAATCTTCTCCAAGACTGCAGACTTCTGCCCTGGTCTGATCTCAGGACTCCTCATTTTTAGCCCAGCTGTGTGATTTTCTGGATTAATCCTACAAGGAACAGAATACTCCAGCTCCTAGCAGACCTCTGCTGAACATTCAGCCTCTGGGAGCAGAGTTAATCCTGAAGGAAAACAATTCCCACGGTGCCTTTGGTTTGGCATATCCCAGCTGCTCTGCCCTGGCAGACTTTCTCAAGCTAAACAGAGCCAGACATATTTTAAGGGACAATTCCAAAAAGCTGTGGAAAAATATGGTTGATTGTCTTATTTTTTTGGATACACGTTGTAAAGTCTATTCAGTAAAAGTAACAAAAGCATTCTCAGAAAATTATGGTGGAGGATAATTGTAGTGCTCTAATTTTAATGTAATATTTATGCCATAGTAATGGACCAAAAAGTGAAATCAAGACCTTGTTGTGATAGATGCTATAAAAACACAAAGCGAGTACAATGAGTCCCTGCTGTGAAAAACATATTTATTCTTCACTGAAGACATGAATTCACTGACATGGATCTTGATAGCACAATGGCCAAATAATTATTGCAGTAGTACCTGTTAATTAAAATTTACTAATTGACAAATCATGGATCCTTGGACAGCCTCAGATAAAAATGGGTATTCCTTGCTGCCATTGCTTACTGAGCATTTCCTAGTAACAGTCAGTCCCCAAAGGCACCCAAGGCTATTGTTTTATTCTGAGGAAAGCATCTCCAGGGTGGTGTAAGCCAGTGTTTAAGAGGAAAAAAACCCTAATAACATTACATTCTTGGAGAGAGGAGGAGGGTGTCAGGGGGAATTCTTTCTCTCTAAGTATTGCCTTGCATTTTCCTGAATTCAGAATCCATTAGTGGATATTTTTGCACTCACGTAGAAGAAGTCTGCATTTGGCTTTCTCAGGAATATTTCATGGTCACAGAAAAAGCCATCCTAGGTTTTTTTTTTTAATTTTACACAAAATTTTAATTATGCCAGGTCCAAAAATTCTGTCTAATGAAGTTCAAAACCTTTTCTTTTTCACAGAATAACATCATCTTCAGTCAGTTAATGCTCTCATGACAAATCCCTAATAAACCACCTTCAATTATTCTACTGCCTGGGAAACATGCTTAACAGCATTCTTAGCACATTCATTTCCCTGCTGATACGATTCTAAAACATCACTTTACAAGATGATCATTAAATTGTTTGTCTCTGGTTGGCTGTTTTTTCTATGTGTGGAAAAAAAAAAAAAAGAATGCCAAAATATCACTCCAGATGGTTAGTCCTGATGGCTTGTCAAAAACACACGCATATGGAGTTTACATGGCCACAAAACATAACCCTATCAGCAAGGAAACTGTCTGGCCGGAACGAAGGCTGGTGATCAGCTTGAAAAGATAGAGTTGTTCTTCCATTTCTCACATCAGAAGACAGTTAGAAGGAACATTAACAGACTGTAAATATTGATTCTTGACATTCCCTTGCATGTGGATTTTCAACCATTGCTTTAGTACCAAAACTACTTTTTAAAAAAAAATCAAAAGAAAAGGGGAAAAAATATAGGAAATAAAGCAAAGCAGAAAACCCTGCAGGAGTGGTTCTCAGAATCATTTAAGTGGAAGAAGGACTAAAGATTCCATCTAACTTCCCCAGTTTTGATCTTGAAATGAAATAAAAGGTTCACTGGAGTCAGATAAAGACAGATACCAGTTAGCAGTAGTTTTACAGCCATGCAGCTCAGTTGGAACTACATTATATGTAGCAAGGGACAGGCCTGGCCATGGAGGACTTGGTGTACAGTGCCCATGTTGTAGGACAGTGACAGAGAGGTGGAAGAAGCTAAAATGCAGGATTTTGACCTATAACCCTTACAGGCAGAAGGACACAAAGACTGCTAGGCAAGCTGCAGGCTGCCTTAAGACCTCCCCTAGAAGAAAGTGGGATGTTCTTCAACATATCAGGCCTACCTTTTCCTCACCGCTTCTGCTGCTGATTCCTGCAGGGCAACGTGGGGTGCCCACGTGTTAGCACAGGAGAGCTTATGACAAGAAGATCTAGGAAAGTTTCTCTAACCCCTTTTCTCTTGGCCAATTCAAGAATCTTATAGAAGAGCCATTCTTACTTGCCTCTCTCTTTGGCCTTATTTATTCCCATGAAGAAAAAAAATACACAGGAATGTGAAAAATACCAGTGTATTTTACATTTCTGGAAAGTGGCTCATTTCTTAAATTTCAAAGGCAGTAGAACTGTCTGCCAGTGTCTGCAAAGGGAGTCCAAAAATAATGCTTAATTCAAGCCCAGTATGATCACTGAGGCTTGTAACCATCAGCTATGACATATTTATATCTCCTGTTGCCACTATGTTCAACAACATGAGTGACATATTTACCCATCACAATGAAAAAAAATCAAATAGCTTGTTTAGCTGAGCATATAAGAGAGGCAGCAGTTGATCAAAACCTACCTCACATCAAAAATTATCCCTAAAGAGGTGTGAAAGAGATACAGATCAAGTTGTCATCTCCGCGACAGTCTGTCTGCTGTAACAGGGCCTGTCAGACAGACAGGTTTGAAAACATCAATGGCGGATGAATTGCAAAGGGGACACTGGCACGATGGAAAACTTCTGTAGCCTGCTGACTGTGGTCTCATGGGGTGGGAAGTGGTGTGCTTTGTAATTGTTTCTCTTGAGGCACAGTAAGAGCCTGGATTTTATTGAGCTGCACATGCTCAGGCCTCCTTGGGATACGGGCACATGAGTGGAAATGATGGCGTTACCACAGCTCATCGAGTTGCCATCTGTCAGTGAAGACGTTGAGGCGTCAGGAATGACCTTGCGAACATTCATAACCTACCCCCATTAGAAAGGAAAATGGAACATAAACCATGGTGGTTTAAGTTAATACATTTCATTTTACAGCTGGAGCAAGCACAAATGTGTGCTCAGTCAGTCACACTGGCTTAGCTGGCGGGCAAGGACTTGATATGTTGCAGTGCTGTAAATGCTTTCCATCATGTGCTTCTGTCCTTGGTTTCAGTCCATCTATCATCTATCAAAGCTATCGTGCGCTACACTTGGCAATTTTCATTTCCAAAACAGGTTTATAAACAGGTTATACCTACAAAATTACTCCTCTTCAGAAACAGAAGTAGGCCTGTGTATCGCACACCTTCACCTTGCACTGCAGTCTGATGATGATTAATTCATTAATATTTAAGGTTTTAGACAGCACTGCCTATGAAGCTTGCACCACAGACACTGGAACAGAAGTCTGCACATGACTGGATGTGCATCACCACGAGAGTAAATGGTAGAGGGCCTTAACTACATCAGACAGATGGCCTTGGGCCACATGCACAACATGCTATGACAGCTTATATTCCTTTTCAAAAGTCTACCAGAGAAGATCCTATCTCATACAAAAGCTCAAGAGTTAGAGAGCTTGTTCTGAGGAAACTCATGCTCACAGTTCCCACTTACCTGAAAAGTGCTGTAACTCTTAGGAGAATTGTTCTCTTAGGAGAAGCAGGAAGAAAGCTCCTAAATGGAGGAAGGTGGTCTTCGAAACTGAACCTTAAATTGAAAATCTGGAGCTGCTATTCATTGTTACTTCTCTGCCAATACCATTTTCTATGAGAAACAAGGTCTGTGTCGCTGCCCTGAAAGATACAGCTACGCAGTCCTGGCCCCGGAGGCGTTTTCACAAATGATCAGCACCTCACCCTGAGTAATATTGTAAAACTTGGCCTGCATTTGGTGAAGTGTTACTCTTGAAAGAAAGGGCTTTCCATGGTGAGTGGAGGATGAATGATATTGAACTGACCTGGGCTTTACCAAAAAAAAGGAAGAGATCAAAGCTGAACACACCAGCTATTGCTCTAGCTGCTGTAAACCTCTTGCACACTCGCAAACTCCCTCCTCCGCTTTCTACCTCCCACTAAGCTGTATTTATTTGCATGACCATGTTCTTAAAAACCTTGAAAAGCTGTAGCTTGGCCATTGCTGATAGTAGCTCATTGCTTATTGTGTAAAGATGCTCCACTACCTAAATCAATTACATGGTGTCACAGCCTGGATTTCTGATTTTGGTGCTGTTGTCTTTTTCCTGATAATGCTTTCAGTTCATCTGTGCCATATGCTGCCTTGAATTTATGCTGCTGTGTTTTATTAAAGCTCAGATTTTCCTTTGTCATTTCAGGAAAAATAGAACATTTTAAATGGGCTGTGAAATAAAGTAAAGAAAAGTTTAATCGTGCTAAAATCAATTCAGTGGAGTGGCTTTATTAATAGTTATTGCATTCTGCATCACATTGCTTATTAAATACTGTGCATTTTGGAAACTTTACTTTGTGCTGCAGTTACTTTGTACCTTTGCAAGCTGCCAGTTCTCACTTCATGCAAGACTTTGAGACATGCTTTTTGTTCCTTGACAGACCACATCACTGGAAACATAGAAATTGTCTTGTTGTAGAAAATTATGGACCATTTAGTACAGTATTCTGTCCCTGGCACAAAGTTTGGTACCGTATTCTCAGGAGAAAAGTCTAAGAGAAGTCACAGTTGACAATTAGGCATTACCTTGTCTAACTCCCACCCATTAAATGCTGGCTTGTGTCATGATTCATAAATTTTTCTATTTATTCTTCACATTTATACATCAATTTACTTAATTTTGATCATTCCCATGCACTATCTAAAGAACCTTTGCATTTTTCATTTGCACTGGAAGCTGTTAGCATATCTTGAAGCAATGAGTTACATAGCTATGTGCATTGGAAATAGTAATTATCTTTTTTTTCTCCTTCAAATGACTAACTTTGTCTGTTTATTTTGGAACAACCAAGACATCTCAGGCATAAGTCAACACCTCATTATAACTAGATCTATATAAATCAAAATAAAAAGCCCTTACCCTGTGGCAAAGACCATTTTTCTTTTTTGCTTTCCTGCATCATCTTCCTCACACTTGCAACTCCACTTCCTTGTTCGCAAACAAGAGATCCTTATTTTCAGTTGGTCTTGTAACACAACAGTTTTATTTTGGGTGGGGGGTGTGTGTGGGTCAGAACCCTCAGCATGGACTTCTCAGTTCTTTGTGAATTATCAGCTAAAATGAGACCAAAGCTAGGTAAGCCATGGCTCATCCCATCCTACATGTCCACACTTTTGATTGTCTAAAGGAAGGCCATTTTTCACTTGTATTTTATATCTTAATTTGTGCCTGTTACTGCTGAATGATCACTCTGAAAGATTATTTGAACTCTCTAGTGTCTGCTTCACCCTAGAGCCAATAGAAAAAGTCATTAATTTTTATCATATACAACCAAGGACAATGACTTTCCACTGAAGCTGAGAGGGACTAGTACTGCAGATAGCCATTACCTCCTGGTCCTTCCAATCACTCAGCTGAAAATGCTGTCTCTTTTTTGAGCTCTAGCTAATCAATATATACACATTTCTTGGGTTCCTGTGTTGTGAAGAACTTATTAATCCACATGTGGAAGTAGGCTCATGTAGGGAAAGATTCATCTGGGAGAGTGCCCAAATATGTAACAAATATAGCTGCAGCTTCAAAGTACAGTGAGGCTATTGGTTGCTGAGAATGATGATAATCCGGATTTTTTTCTCATTCCCTACTTCCCTTTACTGTCTTTCTTATCACAATAGTCTCCTAGGGAAAAAGACTTACATGGTGCCCTCATTAGCCTGTATGTTAATTGCATAATATTAACAGTATTCAAAAGGGTCTTTCAGGGTAACATAGTAGTGATGACCAGAGCTAGCTTCATCAAGTGGCGTCCAGTGACCTCCTGAGATAAATCTGCAAGCTATGGGCATGAACCATGATGAATTCTATAATATCTTTCCTGCCCTAAGAAACTGCTACAATAGATGGAAATTGGCAATCATGAACTTAATGAACTTTTCTATGGAAAGAAATAACCTAGTGATGAGTATGACGTAAATGGTATGGAATAAGGGGTAGAATGTCCTGGTTTGAGTTAGAACCAAACCAATTCTGTTCAGTGATTTTACTTTTCAGCTGAGTCTCTTCTAACTAACTGCACTTTCTGAAGGTAACAGCACGTTTTTGCAGCCATTGTCTGCTTCTAGCAGTGATAACGCTTGATGTTTAGAGTTGCTAACTGCTAACTCTTGTGTACCACATTGGGGGGTGCAGAAAGTGAAGGGTCGCACCTGCAGGGAGGAGCAGCCATGACAAGTGACCCTAAACCGACCAAGAAGGTATTCCATCCCATATTCGTAATATTCATCATAAAGCTGAGGAATCACAAGGGTCTTGACCCTTTTTTCCCCTCCCATCACCCTTCCACTGGCCTTCGCTTCTCTTTGGGGTCCTCTGCCTTCTTGGACCCTTCTCTTCGGTCTTCCCTTCTTGGACCATCTTGTGCCTTTGATCCCGATTCGTGTGTTCCTGAACCCAGCTCCTGAACCCAGTTCCCCCAGCTGCTGAGCCCAGTCTGGGACTTTGCCAGTGCCTGCACAGCCTCAGGGGTGACAGTGATGTAACTGCCATCAGGGGGAGATTGGGTTCGATACTGGTTTTGTATATATTTGTATATATTCCATTTTATTGTTATTATCTTCATTAAAGCTCTTTCAGTTTTCTAATCCGGAAGCCTCTCTCTCATCCCCTTCCTCTTGCATTTGGGAGGGGGCCATAAGTCTCTCTCCCTTATCCTCTTTCTCTTCCTCTATGTGGGGGGAAGAGGGGTTAACAGAGAGCATCTGTTGTAGGTCCGGTGGATTGAACCTAAATCTCGACACACGGTTATGTTATGTGGGCGCTATGCATCTCTGTTGATCATTTTCCTGTTTCCCAAAGATCTTGTCACTCCTTGGCCAATTTAAATGCAATTTGACAAGGGTATTCCATGTTTCCAGAAGTATAATGAAGAAAGATAATTGCACCCCAGTTTTCCTCTGCTCTCCGTGATTCTTGCTCTCTTCACATCTCCCTGTTCCTCTTCCGTCTCCTGTAAGTGACAAGAAATCCTCAATGACAAAAGCCTGTCTGTGCTGCCCACAAGTTTTAGGAAAATAAAACAGCCTGGAAAATTAAACAGATTGTACAAGTATTATCAGTTATAGGAAAACTCTCATATCACTGAATCCACAATGATTCCTCACTGAAAATTGTAGGTGAGAATGTTTGGTGCATAATTGTACAGCTAGTGAGGCTCAGTTATCACTTACGTCCATTCGAGACTCAGAAACCATCCACCCATCCTAAGCTACAGTATGGATTTTATGATGTCATTGATCTTCATAAAATCCTAGTAGTTTCTACATAAAGTTAATGAGTAATCATGAATTATCTGGTACATGCCCAATATGTCTTCAAATGAATTAAGAATACTTCACGTGTGGTTTGGTTTCTTCCTGTCATTACTAGCTTCAAGTCTTTATCAGAGATAATTTTGTAGCAGGAAGTATGAGAGTTGTTCCTGTCCAGGTGGAAAGGTTTTATCAGAGAATAAAGATTTCCAAATTTACTAGGTTCAGCTGATCTGTGCAGTCAGTCAGAACATTACAGGTTTTCCTAGACCAGCTCTAGTTCTTAGCTTTCTCTGCCAAGATTTGTACCTCTTTTCTGATTTGGATCCTACCGAAAAAATAAAAAGACCCCAAAGAAAAGTAAAGTTCAGAATTGCCTGAACTGCTCAAAGTATTGCCTTGTTCATTTTAGCTGTTCTCTTATCTTTGAGACTGAAAGAGGTTTCCCCCGTGGGCATTTGCTCAATGTGTTTGTTCATCACTTTGTAAAATAGTTCTCCAATCCTGTGTGTGGACAACTTGAAGCATAAGTTTGCAGTACAACTGAAAAAAAAGAAAAGAAGAAAAAATTTAGGCTACAGGTCCTGGAACTGGTTTTCAGTCTGGTAGCTCATGAGATCCTAATTCCTAAAACTCATGTGTGAAATGCAAGGCCTAATGAGAGAACCATGTTACATCAAAATGCAGGAAATGTTTCCAAAAGCAGAAAAGAGGAAGATCCCTTGATGTGGATAGCAGGGAAGCTACTCATGACTTTTTTAGGAAAATTGTGAGATCTCTTGGAGGGTATTTAAGAAGCTGCATAAATACCTGTCAGGTGATGATCTAAGTGTAGTTTATTCTATTTTCATGCAGCCAGAAGAATGTGGTGACCCTAACAGACATCTTTTTTGGGTCATAAAGCAAATGTCTTTTGCCATTTCCAAATTCTTGCTAACATTTTTCTCCCAAAAGCAAAATTTGGACCCCAAGCCAAAAGAAAGTTGAAGACTTCATAAAGCACCACATATAGTCATGCTTTTAATTTTTTTGTGGAAGTTGCTCAGATTTTGCAATGATAGTTGGGTCCCAAACTGTGGGATACACAGACAAATAGAAACTAGCAAGAATATTCATGGACCCAGACTCCATTACATATTGATTCAGAGTCAGATTCTGACTCATGATGAGGAATTAATGCTAAAGTGTGAGATTTTTCAGAAAAGCTAAAGGATGCTTCTCCTACCCAGTGTCCCACTGGGTAATCCAGCCTTATTATTAAGTACGTTAAGAGACAGAGAAAAATGTTCCACTTTTAATGAAGAAGAAGAGATAGTGCAAAATAGTTTACTAAATTTCAGCCATGGCATTTAAACCTATTCATGTGATTCAAACTCATTTACTTCCCCTGAAGTTTCCTGACAAGAACATATATTTCCCTGGAAATGTAGCATACTAAAGCCATTGTAAATAAGCTGCATGAAAAATAGTGCTTTTATTTACATTATGATTTACCAGTCTTAGCTCCTTATCAATCTAGGCTCCCTGTATGCTTGCTACAAGGCTGAACATGAATCAATGTTTTCTCTGGGTGTCTCTTCAAAACCTTATGAAAATCACTTTCTGATCATGGGGACAGCTGTTAAACTTCATACTTGGTCTGTAATTTCCTAGTAGGTGGCAGTAAGGAAATGAAACCATATTCTAAATAGGTTTTATTGACATGCACATACAATATATACCCACATTGCTCTCCGTTGGCAATACCTGAAAACAACAAATTGCAATTGGGTACAAGTTGAATGACTGTTCACGCTAGAATAAAATGGAGATATGGCTCATAAACCCATGGTCTTGATGGCTGGTGGTCATTAGAACTCCTGCAGAGTTATTTTTGCAAGTCTAGATGAGTATCCTGTGCACTCCTATATAAATTCTCTCAGCAGTTTCCACTGAATAAAAAGTTTTCCTTCACTTCTGCCCATTCATTGGATGTGCCTTGAAAGAGTAGCCCTGTTTTGATTTTGACACAGTTCTATCCCCATTGTCCCTATAAAAGGGTAAAACACTACATAAAACAAATGGGTCTGATTGTTCCCCATGAAGAGAAATCTCATTGGCTTTCTTGGTATGATCCAACTGTAATTTAAAAGAAGTGTATTTTACATGGAGATGTATAGATACACAAAGAAAGGAAGCTATGTTTTCATTAAATAGATGTTAAGTTGTATTAAATTAATATAAAATCAATGTGATAACATTATGTTTTTAGCAGAAAGAGATGACAAAAATCTTGGGAAAATTCCAAAGGAGTACTTGTGTAAGAAACCAATAAAGGAGAAATTGTACCTTCTAACTGAGGTCAGACTCCCCTTGGGCCCAGGTCTAAGCAGAGAAACACTTAGATATATAATGCACCCTAAGAATTGCAATCTAAATGCGAAAGGCAGAAGTAGTGCTGATATTATCTCCACAACAAGAAAATAACAAGCAAATTCATCAAGCCATGGAAGTGAGAGTCAGCTATGAACTGAACTCTCCTGAGTGCTAACACCAAACTGCTCCATGATGGGAAGCTGGCAATAAGCAAGATGAAAGACAAAGACAGAAATTCTGATTTCAGATCAATGGACTCTCTTGTTGTTGGTTTTTAATGTAATTAGAGTTTCCTGTTTGTTTTGCATTTTCAAATGTTATCATGACCATAAATCCACACACCTGTCCTCCTTTGCTCTACATTCTGTTCTGTGCTACCAGAAATTTCAAATGGATTTTCAAGACTGCAGGTTTCTTCACCTGCTTTTTTTTAGCATTTCCTGTACTCACCCAAACTGCCTTCCCTCGCTCAGATGATACAATTATTTGTAATACACAAAACAGATGCCAAGAAGGAGAATATCTACAAATATGAGCAGCATTTCCTTTCCCTTGTTTCTTGAAGTCATCCCATTTTTGTCTGTCCTGTTTCTGGATGTCATTAGAGTATCCCCAGAGTATTCAAACCTCTATCTGTGGAGACCATTATAAGCAAAATCCTTCATCTTCTCTTTCTTTTTAAGATAATTATATAGAAGATTATTTTGGTTGGTTGGTTTATCAAGAGCAAGTAACCATTTATAAATTCTCCAGACATCTGGCTGGTATTTGCTTCGCTTCTGTCTTCAACCTGACATACATGGTTTCACAAGGCACCCCAGGAGGGCCTAACAGCCAAAATAAGGTGTTTAACATGAGTTCTCTCATTGTGCAGTAATTAGATCCCTTTCCCTTATGACTTCTGAATATGATTGAGCTTGATTTGGATTTTAATAGCCAAAGATAATAGGGAGATGACTGAAAAAGAAGGGCTCCTATGTCCCCTGAGCATGTTCAAAGAAATAGCTCAGAAACGTGTCTAAAACACAGGTTCCTGAGATGGTAAGAACTATGAAGTCTACATCTTTTGTGACATTTGGCTTGTTTGACCAAGCAATGTGAAGCCAAGAAAAAAAAGACCTCCTCATTACTGATTCTTCCAGGAAATTAAGACTGCACAGAAAAGAGTGATTTGTGCTACAGAAAAGCATTGGTTACAGAAAAAAAAAAAAAAGAAAAAAGCTTGCTAACTGGCTAGAACAAACTAAAACAATGAACTAGCTAGAAGTTCTAAAAATTGCTCATGTTCTTTTTCACAAGGACAAGCAGAGCAACTAGTTTGGGGAGGGAGACAGGAAAATATATCAGAGGAAATCTTTCAGACGGTTCTTTAGCATAGCAGGAGACTCATTTCAGTCATGCTTTTTCCATGCCTCCATGTGGGACATGTTATCCTTGAGCCATTTCAGAAGAAAATTAATTCAAACATCCCTTCTCCAAGACTATGTGCCTCAGTAGGTTGTGCTCCCTTCAGGCATGTGCAGTTCCAATGGATGCTGTAGCAGTGGCCATAGGTTAGGCTAGACTGCATTGTATGGAGCACCACAAAAGTCCTGATTCCTTTCTTTATGTTTTTCCCAAAAGAAATTGAGATTCCAGCAAATGCAAATTGCCATCTGGCTCAGAACAGAGCTCCTTGTCACCTGTGTTCCTGTCTCTGAAACACTGGCAGCTTGAGATTTTTGGACCCCTATAAATTAAAACTTAAACAATATATGGGCAAGCCTTCATTAGTGATAGATTTTATGCTCTTAAGCATGAGGATTGATATCCTAACACTTTCTTTTTCCATTCTATAGATGTGCAATAGAGATTCTATGAGCTGTCCAAATATTACTGTTCTTCCTACCAGATTCTTCTCGTGGGCGGTGTCTAGTGACAATTATTTCCATTGACAAATTATGCTTTGAGAGAAGAACAAGTACAGAAAATATTTCCTTTGGCTATATACAACTTTAAATGCAGCCCACACTTCAATCCCCCCACCTGAGAAATTGTTTTTGTTGAGGTGTTAATTAAAACCATCCACTATACGCTTATGGGACAAGTGGGTTTTAAATCAGCCAGAGAAAACAACTTATTGTTATTAAACCCATAGGTTATAGCGTGCCTAAAATGCTCGTAGTCCTAAATGCACGGCAATCTCTATTTCAAGGGTTCCTAATGAAAAAAAAGGAAAACCAAACCAAAAACAAACATTTGGATACCATTAGGGTTTGCAAATAATACTAATTTGTTTGATTGTTGCAGGTTGCCTGTAGGCCTTTCTCATTTCCATACAAGAGTATTGAAATTGATAGTCCTGGTTGCCCAACATAATTTCCATAATTTCTGGGAATTGCTTTGATTGTTTCCTTTAGTCTTTTAAAAATCTGCATGCCGAAACTACATGGTCATGCTTCCTGTGTTGGTTTTTGCTTTAAAAGACTCATGCAAACCCTATGAAAACAGAAGCTACTCTAATGGTTGCATCAGACTCAAAAAACACTCATTATGTGCACGAAGACGGTGATGTCTAAAATATCTTTCTAGACAAAAAGGGAAGAGAGGTTCTTGGCCCTGCACCAAGTGTGTGCAAATGCAGTCCTCATACTTACATGGATCCCACAGCCATGGCCTCAGCACCCTCTGAATTTTCTTCTCAATTCCCATCTGAAATACTTTATGGATGATAAAGCTGGAAAGGAACAGGAAAGTGAATAGTAGGATGCAAGAAGCCAATAGGGAGCAATCTGAACTAGTGCCCTAGCCATGCATATATTACCAAGACCTAATTTTAAGCAAGTAACCCACCCTCACTTTGCTTAAACATTTTGAAAACTCTAGGTGCTGTATCCTGTTTGGGGGATATAAAGGAATAAGAAAGGAGCCAGGGTGCGAGGCAGGAGACATCGGAAGGAAAGGGGAGTATGTAGCAAAGTACTCAGTGAAATTAAGGAATTGGAAGGGAGGGGAAATTGCTTCTGAATTTCATGTGGAAAAATGCAAATGGTGAGATGAGTCAGCCTGCAAAATAATGTGCCAGGATAAGTGATGGGGGCACCAGAGCTTGAGACGTTTAAATTACTTTGGATAAAGCACTGGGGTATGGAATATAAAGAGCAATCGCAAGTGTGCTGCATGTAACTTAACAGCTCATTTCTCTCTCCTCTGGGCCCAGTTGCTCCCTGCCCAAGGACAGACAGGGTTCCTCTAGCCCCAGGACATGAGTTGCCAGGGCTGTGCTATTCCCTGGCACAGCCACGGGGCTCCAGGCAGCTGGGAAGAATGGGGAGAGGGACGGGCTTGTCCTGCTGATTTACCTCTAAGAATCATCTTCTTAGCCCACCACAGGCTACCCGTCTGGCTCACTGTCACAAGGGTTCCCCTGTGCCCACCACCCTCTGCTCTGTCCCATGACAAACCTCAGGCTCAGGAGTCACTGAAATGTACAGAGCTTGTATATGGGGTCCTGACATATATATAGTGGGTCTCCCTTCCTTTGCAGAAGACGTGGCTGGTTTGCCTTCCCAGCAAGGGCAGAAAGGCCTAACCCCAGAGCATGGCAGCTGTCTGCTTGTGAGTGATTAACCCAATAAGAAGAAAATTCATAACAAGAAAATGAGGGCAAGCTCTCAAGCTCTGGCTACAGCTTGTCCCTACCGCCTATGTCTTGGATGATTTGTGTTGTGTTACAGAGATCTTTGTGTTCCTTCCCTCATCCCACGGGCCACCAGCACAGCATGAAGATGCCAGGTCCATTGCTTTTTGTACCTGGAGACTTTAAACCAAATCCCGCTGGCCATAGACTAGGTAAATTCCTAGTAACTTCACTGAAAGACAAGATTGTTTCTTCGCTTCAAAACCTTGCTCACTGATAAGGAAGCCTGATGCTGTAAGTGGTAGGGGTCATGGCAGATACTGTAACATACTCAGAGAGATCTGGGCAATCTGCAGATATAATTCTAAGCTACCAATAGTTACACACACTTTCAGGACTCCATCAAAGCTTTATCCATCCCTTTTTATTCTCAGCATCAGTCTGATAATAGCCTATTGGAGTTTCTATCAATTACTTCTCACTCCACAGGAAGATAGTGGTGCATTTGAAAATAAATAAATGGCTTCAAAAAAACCTACTTTCATATTCTTCACCTGGAAAATAAAAGCAGAGTAAGAAACAGAGCACAATCTCCATGACTGCAGTACATTAGAATTGCTAGTAAATCTTCAGAAGGCAGGAGAGGGTACATTAAAGCGGTATGTGAAACCCACACCCCAGTCCCTTTTTCAGTTTAACCTGAATGGGGATGAATGCAATTTATCATGTGGCTATTTCACTGATAAGATGAAAAAGTCTTGTGCTAATATTGCAGCTGAGGATACTCCCTTTGGAAGTTTTTACACGCCAGGCAGACAGACCTGCTTTATCTGCAAAGACTCAAGAAGTCAGGCCAGCATCACAGTGGAAAAGGAACACTCCTGCTCATTTTGTGAGATGACTTCACCTTTGGGGGAGCATGTAATAGGAGGACTTAGTATGCTTAGATTCTCAGCAATGTGTTACAGCCCTCATAATGTTCCACAGCCAAGGAACTCACATCTGCGTGGCATTCAGTTTATCTCAAGATCTTTTAAGTAAAAAGTAATTCTGGTTCTTTTCTTTGCATCTTTACTGCATTTTCTGGGCTTTGTTGCTCCTTCATGTAAAAGGGACCCTGTGGACAGGTTGCCTCAGGCTCCCTGAAACCTGTAAAAAAATCTTTTTGCAGATTGTTCATACCGATTCTGAGTTGGCCTATTTAGATGACATGCATTAATGCAAGCATACAGACACCTCAAGACCCTTTGTTTTAGCTAGTACAAGAAAACAGAGTTCTTGCCAGAATCATGTATGTTCCTGTGCTTTTCACTTCCTCACTTTCCTAGCCATCACAAGGGGTGCCGTGTGCATTTTCTGGATATTAGATTAGGGATCAAAGAATGGATTCCATTATGAATAGGAGTGTATGACTGCTCTTTCAACTGGCCTTCCCTCCTCAAACCTCCTCAGGCACGGCTGGTGAGAGCACATTTTTAACCTCCAGTCTCTATAGTCACAATATTCCCTGGCAAGCCTTAGCAAGTGGTTCAAATCTCTCAGCATCTGATTCATTGTTTAGCTGCTTTTGCCTCTCCCAAGAGTCTAGACATGAAAGAATGGTTCCTCTTGAGTTGAGGTATTTTTTGTCAAGCAGGCTTCATTTTAGCGGATGAGTATCAAAGCTCCTCATCCTCATTACTAGCCTTGCTCTAGCAATGTAAAAATGTCTTCTCTCTCTGTAGTTTTGGCTTAATTGGGAGGCAAATGAAAGAAGAAGAAAAAAAGCAAAAGCTCCACATTCCCTTACAGAGCTTTTAAAAGAAGGAGGATCCACATGGTGAGTTCCCACTATCAAAGAAAATTCAGAAACTTCGCCCAAAAAAATAAATGGGGTAAAATTGTTCTCCAGGACAGATTCAACCCTTGGCCTGCCTTGAAGGGTGTCTGCTCAAAAGGGTCAAGAGGTGCCTTGATCATGATCACTTCTAGGGAGAAAATGCCAGCTATCAAATGGTTCTTTGTTTTGATGAAATAAAATAAAAATAAAGACAAAGAAAAACCACACACACACACACAAACCCCCACAATTGAGTGAAATATCTATTTTAATGCCTAGAGCCACTAAATTGTAACTGTCAGCACCTTCTTCTTTCTATTTTCCCCTCTCTTACTGGCTACAGATAGAAATTCAATGACTTTGACTCATTTACAACTATTCCATGAGGGACTTAGCAAGAAGTGACTTGTACAGAATCCCACAGACTCAAACTCCAAAACTCTCAGTTGCTTTGAACCACAGACAAATTCAAATCTGCATTTGCCACTCATGCAGAATGTCAGGAACTAAGTTTGGTGTGTTGCATCCATGACTGGCAATGCACAGTGAGATCCAGACGTCCTGAATTCCACATACATCGAAACCAAATAATGCCCGTCCCTACATACACAGTCAGTCCCTTACATCTTGCATCACTTGTTTTATATACACTGTCATCTCCTACCACATTTCTTGCATGCATTTTGAACTGAGCAGTCATTTTATCTACTCAAGAAGCACAAGCACACCTCCAGTCATCGTCAGTTCATGCCATATGAACTCAGTGCCCTTGAGCATTATGAGTTCAGTAGTATCTGGTATTCATGGCCAAATACTGCAATTCCTAGGTGGTTTCCGTAGGATTTCAGCAACATCAGATGACCTTGGAGCCCATCTCTCTACCTGAACTCCACTGAAGAGCAATGCTCTATGGAGACTGTCAATGAGTTGAAGAAATTGTATGATTGATTTCAACTCATAACCTTGATGATAGGCTTTAGGAGGTTTCTTCTCTGCTTTTGGTCACACCAGTTCTTAGTCACGGATTAATTTTCTGTTGAATGCCATGCCTTGAAGATTGGTTAGCGGCTGTTGAGTGACAGGTCATTAATCACAGGACAAAGCCAATTGCTCTTTTAAAGGAAAATCAGGCATTGTTTTTGAATGTAAAGCCACATTCCTCCAATTATGACATCTGACTCTTCCATACCATCAGTAGTTACAGGTTTCTGAAATGTCATTCTTTGCAATGGTATACCCAGGAGAAGGAAAAGCAGGAAGGGAAATTGACTTAATTCTACTTTTTCAAAGTCTTTTTTTTAACTTTTCTTTCCGGCAAGTGCCTGTTTCCACAGCGACACAAATACACTCCCCTCACTAATTGCTGAAATTACCTGTGTTGTTCGCTTTATTACATCTCAGGCAGCTTGCATGAGAAGAGCTCTCTCTGCAATGTCTGACACTGTGTGTGAAAAGAGAAATTAAGAAAAAAAGCACCAAGCTACTGAGAATTAAAGTAGCTCTTGTTCCAACATGTTCACTGATCTCCTAGGTTCACACATCTGATTGGGTTGAGGAGTGTAGGATGGTGAGTGAGCTTCATTGAGCAGTTCAATATTTAGTTTAGGGAGCTGCCTTCTTTTTCCTTCTTATCTCCAAAAAGTGCCTGGAGACAATCCTTGAGGTTGGATGTTTTCATTTTTTTGCTATACAGTGTAAGACATGCTGCAAAGGAATAACTCTGGGTAGAACCAAGCAGAGAAGAAACATAGGAGGTATTATAAACCACCCTACCGACGGGGCACAAAGAGCAAATTTAAACCCTTCAAGCTTTTCACTTGGAAAGGGAAACCAGAGTTCCTGACCCTATAATTTCTTGTAGCTCTATGAGCTACTTCAGTGTGTTGCGTCACAGACACTTGTGAACGTAATGGGCTATGAACTTTAGGAGATCAGCAGCCATGTCCCAACAGCTGAGTTGTTTCTGCAACGAGGCCAAGCAAAGAAGGCTACAGAGAAAATGTGGGTCTGGGGAACCCTACTGACACCCCAGAGAAAGCCATTCACATCTCTGAATGACAGCCCTTAAACTGAAGTTATTTCAGGATACAGTAGGGAATCAGAAAATAGTTTAATAATTATTTTTCTATAAATCTTCTCCCTCCTTTTTTTCTCCGCTTTTTAAGCTTTGCAGAAGTTATTTAATATCAATGCAAAATAAATTTAGGGGAAAAAGTTTTAGCATTAAATTAACTTTTCATTGCATTTTAGCATTTTTAATCCAGCAGACAAAAAAAAATCATTATTTTCTTAAATTTAATTAATTTACTAAACTCCTCACGGTTCATTGAATTCAATCCTGTATCTGCGATCTTTCTGGGTCCATTAAGCTCCTGGGGTTCAACTTCATCTCTTCTAACTCATAAAAATCTCATCAAAATGGAAATAAAATGCAATTTTGAACTTGCTAATGAAGGGAAAAAATGTTAACTTTCCAGTGCTGTTGAATTAATGGATTATCTTTGCCAGTCCATTTTAAAGGAGAAAACTTTCACACTGGGGCAAACTTATAAAAGTGGGAATAATTGCACAAAGAGGCATTAGCTGTGCCAGTATTTTTCACTGCTTTATTCTGCCACTACCTAAGATATTACTGCATTAAGATTTCTTTCCCCTGAGCTTGCTTTGTCTTCTATCCAAGCAAGATGGATATGAATATTCTTATAGCATATTGCATATTGTTATTAACTGCAGAAATAGTCCTAGATGTCAAGTGCTCATTATGGCTTCAGATCAGTAAAGCACGGAAGCACCTGCAAAATTTTAAGCCTGGGGAGTAATTGTAGGATACTGGTTTGGAGCAAGGGGTTTTGAGGGACGGAAAGGGAAAGTGGGATTTAATTACACAAACAGTGATTAAAGTATCTGGGGCAGAGACAGGGCGGCCTTTGGTTTTGGTATTTTTGCAGATCAGGTGTTGTTTCATCAAGCAAATAACATTTTAGTTTGCTTCCTATGGAGTCTTGCGGTTTCAGCTTGGTTTGGTATCACCACCTAATCTTAAATCAGGGCAGAGTAACAAGCAGTTGGAGACTACCAAGTTCCACACCAGAAATACCTGCTTTCCAAAAGGAAACAGTTTAGGTTTCTTTTAATCCTCACGTATAAAAAGGAGAACACATCTAGAAATTATAGAACTTTTCTCTTTTTTTTCCTAGTAAATCCTTTTTAAATTGGCCTTTCCAACACAAGACCTTTTTTATCTTATCTTGTCTGGGTTTTACCTTTCCTTGAAAAATAATTTTTATATATTGTATTTTTTCTTTCCCAATAATTTTGTACTGTTTTCCTTCCTTTTAATCATACTCTTTTTCAAGATCATTTCATCTAGGAAATAACTGGGAAGGTAAACCTTGGAAAACATAAATAAATGAAGCTAAAATTATTTTTTAGGCCTACAGAAGTAAAAAAAAAAAGGATATGGAAGAATTGCAAAATGCATTGAAAGCAGGATTAACAAAAACTTAAGTGACTTGCTTATCTCTGTGAAGTAAAAACCACTTCAGAATTCCACAAGAAAAAATTCTCAAACATTTCTAACCGTGCAATATGCATTTATAAATATATATATTGCTCAAGAAATAGGTACTCACTATACTATTTTTATTGCCATTACCATCATTATTATTATATGCAGAACGGAATCATGCACATAGACCAAGCCAGACTAGATTCATGCCTGTGGTAGCCACTCACAAGCAATGATCGAATCAATGAGTTTTTCATATTAATCGCACTTAATTAACACGCTCTAAACACAAAACCAGAATGCCAGATGATCAAGTCTTTGCCCACATTTCAAACAGACAAGGAGTTGACCTAATGACCCCAGATCCATGGCGTTGTCTCCTCCCCATGTTTCCCCACCTGAAGAAATCACACATGGCTGAAGGAGGCCTTGGTAGATTGTGGATTCTCTTCTCTGAATGAACGTGCCTGTATTTGGTTCTCAGACAAGGAGATTTTAATCTACACATTGGATACAGACAATTACAGCTTCTTTGTGTGATTGTCAGGATTTTCTGCTTTGGAGAAGCAAATCCAAGCATGTTACACAGGATGCCTCCAACTGGCTTGCTCTGCCTCGTGCCAACACTAATGAAATGGTTCCAGTGGACGTGTTAATGTATAAGCCTGAATCTCTGTGCTTTTCCAAGATGGCTGATTCCTGTGCTCTCTTCAACCCATTTGTGACTGTCAGTTAATTAGCTAGCTAAGTTTCCCACCTACATCCATGGGCACTTGATGAAACTGCCATAGGAGTTCAACTCTGGAATAAACATCCAAGAGCTGAGGTGTAACCTTCAGACATGCAAAACAGGGACCACAAACTTCTGCAGGAAGAAGTTTCTTCCAGCACTTTTAAAACTGACATTTGTGCTGAATAACTGAATCACAGGGGATTGCTCTGCCAGTATTTCCGTACCACCCGTCAGGCCTGTGTGTTCTTACATAGTGCTCCAGAACCTCAGCAATGAAACATCATCATCCTCCCATGCAATTGTTTCCAGTGCATAACTGCCTTATGGTTAGAAAGCTTTTCCTAGTGTCTAACATAAATATATCCTGTTGCAATTTATGCCCAGCACCTCTTATCCTTTTCACAATGAATGGGGAGAGCAATTTTCTCCCTTCTTCCGTGTAGCATGCTCTTACATACATGCCTGCCTTTGGCTATCTCCTCCCAAGGCTAATCACACTTAGTTTCTTTCAGCTTTCCTGGCAGCAGCTTTCAAGTTTTCAGCGCTTTCTCTGCTCTCAGCATCTGCAGCACCTGAAATACAGTGACCAGACTTTAGTCCTGACATTACTGAGTCCCAAGAATGGTTATCTCAAACAGCCTGCAAGCAAGCTTCCTAGTCTATATCCTGGAATGAGTTCTGCGTTATTTACATGGTCTAAAACTGCTTTATTCCTTACGCTCTCTGTTTTTCTCCCAAGAAACACTACCTGGCTAACTTGTTCCTTCTTTATGTTTGTACTGCAGATTATTCATGTCAGGCAGAGCACCTTACACTCACCTTGTTGAATTGCGTGCTATTTCCTTTTCCAAATCATGTCTCCATCTTGGTTCTCCAGCACATTTGCAGTCTCTGCTCATTCAACATTAGCCACAGCTTAATAGGCATATTTTCATTCCATCACTCAAACTGTTAAGAATGTTGAATAGTTTTAGGACAGCAGCTCAAGGGGTCCCTCTTAATAGACCCTTACAGTTTAACTACGGATAGCTGTTCTCCCTGTATGCTTTCCCGGGTTTTTTTTCATTCATAGTACAATACTTCCACATAGAATATTCTTTCCTAGACTGTTTATCCATGCTGTTCTCAAGCTTTGAGTGAAGCAAAGAAACCTAACCCACGCGTCCACATACCCGTTGCAGTGTCATCACTGCTCACCCGTCTCATTTTACAAACCTCTAGCTGATCTTTAAATCTTCAGTATTACCACAAAATGGAGGTATCATTCAATATCAACTTTTTAGATGTTCTAGCTGTTAATTAGTCACTGGTGTTATTGTTATTAAAGGTAATGCCAAGAAGACAAGTTCCACCTGAGGAGTTACTAGCCAGCAAGTACCTGTGGTTCATTGACTTCCAGTTCGCACAGCTAGATATATACCATCACCTCTGCAAAGGGTCAGCTGAGGATTTTTATAAGGAAAGATCTTGTCTGAAACAGGTTGACCCATCCTGGCTTTTAGTACTCTGATTTAAATGTTATGTCCAATTTTAGATTATTAACATTCTGTCTATATTTCACATTTATCTCTCCTATCTAAAATGTCAGGAAATAGCCTCTATAACTTCAATTGCTGTAGTCTCTTTCTTTCTGTATCTTTACACAAGGCAGAGGAAAATTAGCAGATTTTCCAGGAACAGTCAATTAATACTGATGGATTTTGCTACCTCCGCTCACAATGAGAAGTCTTTCACATTGCTTAAGTATCTGAATGCACCTTGAACAGGACAGAGGTGTGTACTAATCCTGGCATGTGACAGAGTACTCCGGGCGGGTCATTTCAAAAGCAGGTGCTCGTTTCATCTGCTTTGTCCTTCTGTGTTATCTCTCACCCTGTGTTTGTACAGCATCTTACACGATGAGTCCCAGTTTGGCTCAGGATAGGAGTGCAAATGATAAGCAATAGGAGAAGGAGATACAATAGAATTGCCTGTGATTTAGCAAAGGTGGGGCAACAAAACTCCAGGTTGCAATTCTTCCCTTTCCAAACTGGAATTGGTGGGGAATCTATCTGTTTTCACCAGATCCAGAGCCTCCTGCCTCAGTTCAGGCCATGTAAACTGACATTTGGCTGAGGGTTATCAGCAGCCTAGCCATGTTCTGCAACCGGCACAAAAGATAAATTCCTCTGTTAGACTACTCACAACCCTGCATGGGTTCTCTGTGGTTGTCTGCTTCTCCCGTTGAGTACAGACATGGGGATAATCTCATTCTTGTGTTAAATACTGAAAGATAAATTGAGTCAATCCAGGTAATTTTAGTTTGCTGCCTGTCCAGAATGGGGGTGTAACCAGTGGAAAGAAAATAAACTGGATGTTCCAATAATCTCTTCTGAATAGCCAGTTCAGCTGAGATTACCTGGCTGTGTCATTGTCTAATGTCGGTTAAAACCAAAGGCAATGGGGATGCGGATGTGACACAGAGAGGTGATCTGGACAGACATGGCTTCCTGGTGTGCTCTGTGTCGCAATCCCTTCACCTATTGCCAGTGTGTGCTGGTTGCTTCCTTAATCCCAGCTCTTGAAGTCCCATGAATATTTGGGGTCTCAACTATTGTTTTTTAAAGTACTCTTCTAGCCTGAATGAATAAAATTATATATATATGTCTGGCAACTGTGATATGAAAGCAATTTCAAGATTCAAAACTTAGAAGGGAAGGAAAAGAATCTCCTGAGTATTCAGTTTTTAGAAACCTTCATATCTGAAGATGGTGCTTAGAGGCAGGGAACAGCTCATTCATGAGTTCAGAATACTTGTTGTCAATACCATCACTTTGAGGAGTGATTCAGTGCCCAAAATCCCCATCCAGACAATGTGTTGCAATAGCAGCAGTCAGAAAAAAAGCCTCTAAAAAGCAGGTATAAAGATATTTCATTTGCTGTTTCACCCCTGCTTTGATCACACATAAATTCTTTTTGTCCCTATGGAAAGCTCATAAATACCAGGCATTCATTTCTCCACAGATTTGCTCAGAATAACTTAGTGATACCCAGCTATTTCTATTCCATTCCAATTTTTTATTCTCGCCTTTCTTTTTATTCAGACTACAGGTTTCCTCATGAGTATTTGGGGAGATCATTAAATTTTGCTAATTTACTGCTATTAGTTTGTCAGAACTCTTATTCTTCCTCACACTCACACACACACTCCTGTCAACCACTGTAATTATGTTGGTTTTATAATTTTGACTTTATTAATTTAAGAAGTGTGTTAAAATTACCTCTACCCCACTGGGGTCCCATTGGCTGCCTCATGGAGATTTTATTCAGCTGGTGAATGATGGCAATTAACTTGTGCCCTAATTATTAAATGATTCCCTGATATAATTATGTGGTTTATGTTGACCTACTCATAAGCTGATAATTAATAATGCGGCTTAGACAGATAAATCACTTTTTTCAAAAGATTTGTTTGTTATATTTTTACTTTTGGTCATGATTAATATTCCATTGGATTTGGATGCAAGCTGTGAGGACTGTTGAGTTGAAAAGGACTGTGGTTTTGCTGAGGATTATCATGCTATCTACAGAAAGCAGACTTTAGAGGGTCATCCTTGGACACCAGCATTCAGGCCCTGCTGCTACCCCTAAATGGAACACCCTGAATGAGTCCCATTGCAGGGGAAGTTTCCCCCTAAAATGGAGCTCCCTGAAGGCAGCTCAAGCCAAACACCCAGCACTGCCAGGCAAGAGACCCCTCAGCCTCTTGGCCACTTCCCTGCCCAAATTCTGTCCCTGTGACTCAGAAAGTCAGGAGGTTGGCAGTGGCTTTGTGATGTGCTTCCTAGAGGCCTGTATTCCCCTTTTATGATGTTACTGGGCAACTGGTACCACAGAGGGCAGCTGCCTTCCTGTGCCCTTACAAGTCTGAAGTCACCACCTCATTCCCCAGTGTACCTTGGAACACCACCAGTGGAGCTGGGAAGGTGGATAATTTCTTTTTTCTTGTGTACCTGCACATAGAGAAGCAATGTCCAGCCCACAACATTGTTCGTGACTCCAGCCATCATCTTTACTAGCCCACAGTAACGTCCCAAATGACAAGGCAGGCAAGCTGTCCCTGTAGAGCTTGGGTCAGTTGTAACTTACACCACTGCACCAGCTATTTATCACAAAAAGCTTTCAGTCAGGTTAATTCAAGATGTGTCTTGATGTACTGTCTTTTAAAACCAGGACTATAATTATAAGGAAAATCATTCTGGCGAGTGTATGATGCTGTGTTTAAATACATTACCTTAAATTATATCCTCTTACACACAGCACTGCAATGTTTGAATACATTAAGCTTCTACAACCTCACTTTGGTAGTCTTCACTTTGGAGACTGGAGATTGCACATGTCCCCCTGCTAATTCTCTTAACAAGCAATATTCGTGATTGTGGCTCCTAGCCGCATGGGACCTAAAGACAGTCCTAGCCCCTTAAAATCAGAAATCAAAGTCATATTATTTACCGTGTTCCTGCGCAACAGAAGTAAAACCTCAACAGCCAACACAAAAGCTGTGTGTCTTTCCTAAAGCAGCAGGGAGCAGAGGTCAAAGAGCTTTCCCAAAGACAAAAGGAGGATCTGTGACAGAACCAGGAATCAGCTAAACTCTCCTGGGTGATATGCCTTTTGTGTTTTCCCCACGCAAAAGGTGTTACTGCAAATGCTTTTAGTCTCTTGTATTTGGGGATTAGTTTTCTTATTACTCCTGTGTGAGGTCTTATATGAGAAGACAAATTGATACTGAAAAAATTCCCACTTAAGTGAATAAAATTGTTTAAATTTGATTACTGTATTTCAACATTTATTTGAACATTTGAATTACCTCCTCTTTCAGATTTATGGCGTGGCAAGGGCAGACAGACAGAAACACAGACTGAAGAACGAAAGAGAAAAGTAGTGATACATAGCTTATCACAGCCAAATTTCCAGATGTTTCTTGAAATTTGACACACAGGGGTTTTTTTCCTGGAAAAAATCTATGGTCTGCAAACAGCTTTCCCAGCCTATGAAATCTGTTTCATAAGGGAAAATGTTTCCCATTCCAATTTTGAATAAAAATTTGACATTCAAAACATCTATATATGCAAATCCAGGGAATACCTATGAATGGATTCAGGTCTCTACATTGAATTGATTTCATTTCGGCATTTTGTCCCTAAAAATGGTTTTCAGCTCAGAAAATGGACAAATGGATTACTTTCCCCATTTGAAAACATTTCCTCTAAAATATTTCAACAGGGAATAATTATTTAAAACCCCTACCAGCTTCAGAGGAATCAAGATGTTTGTGTGGAAAACAAAACCATGACACTGAAAAAAATTCCCCTCTAACTCTTTTAGAGACCGAGACTGAAAACACTTAGAAATGAATAGGGCAGCCAGCACTGCTGGGAGCAAAGAGGTTGCCCTCAGAGATGCACGAGCAGCTCTTTTCTTTTTAAATTTCAGATACAAATTGAAATGTTTGACCCAATTAAGTTCCTTCTACTTAGCACCTCTCAGCTGTACTGCAATCTGGAGGACTGTGAAAGATGGATGGTGTTCATCAAAGTGAACAAAGGCTCTTCTGCTTAGGCAGAGCTCCTAATCCTATGGGCTGATGGGTTCTGAGATCTTCAGATTCTTTGAGTGTAATTGTGCTAATAGTGAGAGCTGTACAGTCTGGCCCAGAGCAAGAAACAAAACACGTTGGTTGTACAATGTGATTGACTCAATGCTGCTGCAGGAACCTTAATACCTTAAATTTTTGTGTGTTTCTTGTCTGTTTTTAATATTAACTGTGCAATCTTCATGGAACTGTAATGAACTCCTTTGCTAGACTACATTTCCAATATCATACTACTAAATCTTTATTTCACACCTTATTACAGCCCTTACTGCATGAGACTGCCCAAAGTCATCAAGCACAAAGTGGTATTATGGTGCAGACAGTGCAGCTTAGTAAAAATGGCCTAAATAGCAGGGCTGACGGTTAGTACCTTACAATACCTGGCTCAGAACAAAAAAAAACCCCTTCCCTCAGTCTTGTACCTGCTGACGTTTCCAAATGGCTAACAGTTTTGGACTGAATTTCCAAGAAAAGTGTGACATTTTTGTTGTCCCCTCTAGTAGCACTTCTGTCAGACACCATCACCATAGAAGCCAGGTAGGTTGTTATCTTTCTTGATCAATGTTTGCAGGCAACTAATGGAGCCAAACCAACACTTTCCAGGTCCTCTTCTGTAGCCACATGTCTTTCCAGGCCTGAGGACAGTCTAGATGGTGGAGATAAAGTGCTACACTAGTTCCTGCCCCCACTCCAGTGCTACCACTGGAACTCACAGTGGCTGTGCAGTGGGATGGTTAAAGGAGTCAATGGAAAACTAAAAAGAAAAAGAAACAACCAAATATATAGTGTTCTGGTTTGGGCTGGTAACTTCCCAATCACATGAATATTGATGATAGCTAAAGCAGGAGAAGGCTGGGCCATGCATCCAAGGTGATGGAGAGCAGCACTGCAATGATTCGGGTGTAGGCAGAGATCAGCAACTGCGGCTCTATATCCTTCACAAAGGTACCCTACCTCTAGAAATGCCATATACTCTTGAGTTTTAGGGGCTTTAAAGGGAGGATGTGGAGCTCAGAACTTACTGGAGCCCCTATTAAGCCCAGACCTCTCTGGAGTGTTACTTTTTAAAAGTATTCCCTCCCAACCATGCTGCTTTAGAAAACTACAGATATCAGTGCTGCTTCTGCCTGATAACAATAACTGCTTGCATGTTCTTGGGTCAAATTATCCCCCACAAGATCCAGTGGGCATTTCTACAAAGCATCAAGGCTGGATTTCCCACATGGGTAATCAATGCGCATTTTTCGGTACAGATTCCCATGCAATTACATGAGACAAATTATGCTCTCATTGTAATGTTTCCTCTCTCTCCTCACCAAGTATGAATGTTACATATCTCTTATGTAGGTACGAAATATTTACAGTTGGAAATTCTGAGATTCCAAATGCCAGAGATACCCCAGGGAATTCCACAGAAGGAGTCTGGCTGGCTCTGGCACCGTGGCAGCACAGAACTAATCCTATGGAAGAACTTAGAAATGGCCAAGGCAGAGCATAGTGCTGGCGAGAATTGACAGAGGATGGCATGTCACATTCATTAGCACTGTGTCATAAATATGGTAATTTCTGATCTGTCTCCCCTTTGCCACTTGGGATGGTAGAGTGTGAATGAAAAGCAACTCTCATGTTCAATTAAAATTTGAAAGACATACCATTGTGTATTTTTGGTGCGAAAATGAGGTTTTAGTTCAAAAGCAAAAAACATGAAGGAAAAATAAAATTTAAAAATCTCTCATAAGGATAGAAATGTGCCCTCCATTTACTTCAGTATTTGGAAGACAGCAGAATTCAACATTAGTTCTTGCTATTATTTTTAAAACTGAATGTTTTATAAGACGTAGATCCAAATACAACTGACTGCTGGTAAAACTGAGTTCTGAAAAATGGAAGTGGTCTCAAAACAGAAGTGTTGAGTCTGATATTGAGGGAAAAACAGCCATTATTAAAACCAAGTTCTATTTTTTTCATTGTAGAAATGAGCCCAAGTAGATTCTGGATATTTTTCTACCTTTTTTCCCTGGGATTTCTGTATATCGAGCAGCACAATAGTTTTAACAGATCTGATCTACATTCAGAAAAATCTAGGCAAGCTCATAATATCTTTGCAAATCAGCTGCACCCTAGATCTGTAATAAGTATCACGCTGCTGGGAAACGCTGAACAGACATACAGTATTCATGCTGTCTAGCTATTCAGTTCACACACAGTAAATCCAGCTGAAAGCTCTGGATCGATTGCACATGCTCCAGATAACCAGGACAAAATGATGGAAATTGTCCAGTAGCATCTCCAATTGCGCATTAGAGATTTCTAGCAACCCATGCCACGTTATTGGTGATTTTTGGCATTTTTTGCAGAACCCTCATTTCCAGCCATCAAGTCACTGCCATTTATCAGAAAGAAAAAAAAAAATATGTAAACAAAAGCTTGACAAGCAAAAGAAAATTTAATAAAAGGCCACAAGCATATACTTCTTGAAATAAAATCTGATCTTTAAGTCACTAATGACCTTTTACTGCTTTGAGTTGGCAAAGCCCTGCATCCATTTCCCCAGCTTGTTATACAGTGCAAGACTGGTTTATAGGCAAGTCTTGGATTTTTAGTGTCTAAAAAATCTTCGTGGTGATGGATGAGGGGCCACCCATGGGTGAAGAGATCAAAGATCCATGATAATTGCAATTTAACAACAAAGGACAAAACAGAGGGACAGGAAACTTTGTGAAATGAGAATAAAGGCAAACATATAAAGTAGCTGCTTAATATCTAATTTCTTGGGTTTCTAATGAGTCAGCTTGGCGCAAGATGATGAATTACCTGCCAGCTTTGACTCTACAGATAGAGTGACATCACTCCGAACTGATATTCACTCATGACAGAGAGAGAGAAGGTGGTTCTTCTTAGGAAGCAGTTTATTGCCACTTCCAAAACCAGCATTGCTGTGGGCACAGACCTGGGGAAGTTGATTTACATTTCACTATAGCAAAGACAACCCTCCTTTTCAAGCTTTGAAACAGTGACAAAGCAGTGACTTTATAGTGACACATCAAGGTGACTCATGTGAGATATCTCCTTTACTAGTTCTGGGAAGAGCCTCAGCAGGACAGTTCCGTGAGGGGAGAGTGGACTTGGGCATAAACAATGCTCTGTTATGGGGTGACACAGCCCATGTAAGTCTCAGCAGTGTGTTTTTTCTCATTAGTTGGTACCAAGGCCAAACTTTCCACATTGCATCTCCACTTTAAATAGCTGCTTGATGCTTCTCAAAGGCAAAAGCCATGATGAGGAGGTCTCTGGGCAATTACCTATGAAAATCACATCCTCAGAGACTTGCTTCCAGTCATTCATTAAAGTCAGTGGCCCGGGTATGACTGCAAGCACACTTCCAGCCATCCAACTTCACAAGGAAGTAACAAAACCCATTTACATGTTGCTATTCCAAAACTTCAGCCTTGATATGGCAGAGTCATGTTCTAGGCATGTTGATACAAGTATCGCAAACATTACTCTGCTTTCAAAGTGCTCATAGTCTGGCCTTTCACTCTTATTTCTCTGTACATTCCTTAACCTTGTACTCTTTTTTTTTTTCAGTTGAACACCTTCAGGGTGAATGGTTCACCCTCTTTTTTTACTATTATTTTTCTCTCCAGCATTTCTTTAATGACCTACCCAGAGGAAAAACAAGGGCTAAAATATTTATATATGCAGATGAAACTGTTCTAGTTGCTGTTAATGATGTTTGCTTCCATTTCTAATACCCTCTCTCCCAAAATGACATGTATGATCACCAGGCTTAATAATATTCATCTCTCTCAATCTTAATAAACTTCTTCTAGCCTGTATCTGCTAGTACATTTAATCCTTCTAATACCTTTAATGCACCTGACCCTGTCTGTTAAATCTGGGTGTGAGCAGATTTTGGTTTTGGACTTATGTGTGTCTTTGATAAATTTATTCTCTAGATACTTAAAAATACTCCCCTCCCCTAGTAAACTTACTGGTGATTACACTGCAAATAGAATTAAATTGTTCTCAGCAACCGGTGTTGAACAAAAGGCAGAGATGTGGATATCTGGATGAGTCTACTTATTATTTTGATTTAATCTGATCGTGAACTTGCCCACATACTGTAGGAAGTAATGTCTGTCTCCCACAATTTTGCTTGGGCTAATTATGCTTTTAGGCTTTGTCAGGCCACTTAATGTCAAAGTTTCAGCAATTTGCCTCTCTTCCCTACAAAACAACCTGGAGAAACTGGAATTGTCCAAATGTTTTTTCTTCATATTTGTTCTATGAATATCTTTCAGAGACATTGAAATATTCAATCTTAATCTATGGCGTCTGTGAGCTCTGTGGTACCAACATAGCCTACAATGGCTTGGAGGCTGCAGATGTGTTTTGGAGCAGGGCATAGCTGGCAGTCAAGGCTCCTCTTTTTCTTCAATTCACCCCATAGACTCAGAAGCCAGCATAATTAAATTTACCACATGAGGAGAAAGTTTTGTGACATTACAGCCAATCCTGCGTTGAGCGGGAGGTTGGACTAGATGACCTACTGAGGTCCTTTCCAACTTGAAGTATCCTTTAATACTAAAGCCTTTCTCATTACATTCAGAGGGGAAAAGAAAGGGAAAGGGGTTAGCTAATGACTTTTGAGCGCTTATATTTTGACAATTCTGGAACTCTTTCTTAATTTTAAAGATGTATTTTTTTGTTATATTCATGCACACACATATGCAGGACATCTGATCAGTGCTGTCACAGCAAATGGCAAGAATAAAACAGTCAAGAGCTCAAACATAATGGCACAGTAAGAAAAAATGAAACTGCTTTGAAAGGAAGGTTGTGGCAAAGCAGTGGGGATTCTTGTCTTGCAAGTGACAGGCAGGCAAGATTATGGGAGGAGGCTGGAGGAAATTAGGAAAGAGGTTGCAAGACAAGATAGTCAAATCTTAGTTTGTGCCCACCTCTTCTGGAGTAACATAAATGTTCCTGTATGCCAGGTGTTAACATGGCTACTTAAATATATTAGTGTTCCAGACTTTTTTTTGAGCATTATTATGACTTGTCTTCTGCCAAGATATTCTGCCTAAATCAGGTCATCTTCCTCTTTTCCAAGTATGGGAAAGCCTGTCCTGAACAGGCACTTGTGAATTCACGGCTTTGGAAATGAAGCAAAACTTGCCATTACCTATTGAGAATTCGTTTCTACTTGTCTGGCTTTGTGATCTACACTCAGGCTTGCCAAGGACCTTTCTTTTGATGTTAAGGGGATTTGTAAGCATTTTACTTCCCTTACCTTTGTTTAGACTGACAGGGAATGTAAAGTGGTTGTAAGTGCAGAATAGCTGCAAAACCATTTCCCTTTTCATATCAGGCATATATTTCTGGTGCACCGTGAGTTGGCTTCACCCACATCCAGCTCGATCAGGGTGCTGGCCAGCAGGTTGTATTGTGCCCACCTTTGTCAATTTTGTATTCAGTAGGCACAAAGAGAAACCAAATTTTAATGATCCAACCCAAAATGTTAATACATGTTACTTTGTCTCACACAAGTTCCATATATGTTTGGAATCTGGCTGGTTTTCACCTTAAAAGAGAAGAAGACAGAGGAGAACTGACTGGAAAGCAGTGCATCAGCTGTGGGTGGCTTGGGACAGCATAACAGGCAGCCCAGAAGGCTTTGTAAATTAAAACTCATTTTCTGAAAACTGACTTCACATGCTGTGCATTAAATAAATGAGTCGGGCGTCTTATAACTTGCTCATGTCTGAGGCTGTGAAGTGATCACTGTGGAAACACTAGAGAGGAAAGAATAAATCCAGTATCACACTACCCTGGGCCTAGCTTCCCAGAGGTCAAAGAAAGGTCAAAATCCTCCCTTTTTCCCTTGTGTCTAACACTGGTTTATTAAAAAGAGTTAAAATCACCAACTTTTAGCCACTCCAAGAAGGAACACTCATATTAGTCCTTAATTAAGAGGCTCCCTATAGTTACAGTAATCACACCAATTTTAGCAGGCAGCCCAGCTAAACAAAGATCCTGAGCAACAAGATAGATACAAACAATGCTGAAGCAAGAACATGCAGTAAATTTGGGATAACTGATAGCCTCTGGAGGGGAAGGAGTCAGATATTTTGAGTGGAACCTCTCTGTCATATTAATATGAGCTTAAATTAATTTATTTGTGCAGCCCTGGCATTATAGTTGCTGTAGTACAGATTGGATGGAAACAACAGTATATCCAGATTAATTTTTTTCTTTTGACAATTTATTAAGCTGTAAACCCAAAACATTTTAATAAAAATACAGAAGTACAAAACAAAATTCTGTGTGGTTCATATTTTATTCAACAACATTGCTGGATAAGAGACATCCCCTTTAGGGCAAAAAAATGCCACTTCCATTTCATACTGTACTTATTTCTCTAATGTCTCCTAAATTATTATTTGCCAAGAAGCGTATTATGAGACCATCATTTTTCCCCAGCAAAAAGGCTGTTTCTGCTTCTCAGCAATAAGAGATTTGCTGTCTCTTCCCACCTTTTATTTTTCCTTTTGTATGTGTGTGTATGTATGTATGCTAGCACATACACATGCTGGTACACAACCTGCATTATAACAGCGGTTCTACATGCCAGGTAAGATGCTCTGCAACCTTAGCACCGGTGCTCTTTTAGAATAGCATCCTCAGAGGCCTGACTTTACTGGTTATTAGTTACATCCACAGAAACAGCAACAGATATCTGTGTCCCATCCATCCCATGTATTATTCATAAGAGTGTAGATTTGTCATGATAATTTATTGGGTAAATCACAGACATGTCTCACAGGGGCATAGTCTGTGGACCTTGAGGAGAATAATAGTAAGTTGTGGACATTGCATATTAAAGTTTTAAATGCCACCCCAAGGTGCAGGGAATATGCACTGGTGTTTGTCTTCTTAAAGGCAATCCAAAAAAGAATGAGAAGAGACTGCGTGTCGGGATTAATTTATTCAGATTTTGTAAGGTTTGTTTTCCACCAGATGAATATTCACATTCAAGCATCAGAGGAACTACTAGGTGATAATCTTCCTTCACTACTAGACTGAAGTGTAGCTGAATCATGATGGGGAAATGTATTAGATTCCATTCTCAATTCACCAAATCATCAAGAATCGATTTTTCCAAAGACTGAGATGCCTTTGAACTGAACGTCTAAATCTCTTGTGCTCTCTTGAACTTCCTTGGCCATATTAAACTGAAATATAAGTTTAAAACTCCAACACTTCAGAAAAGTACAACCGGATAGTATACGTATTTTTATCTCAAAAATAAGAAAACTGAATGTAAGCAGCTTGCAAAAAGAAAAGGAAAACATACATATATGTATGAAACGTGCATATATACAGAACTGAGTGATATTATCAATACACTTCCAGTGGTTTCAGGTCTTGGACCCTAATTCATTTACACTTGTTTTGTGCCCTGTAACTTTAGGGACAGCAGCTGAATACTGTGAATGCGTAGTTGTCTGTCCGTCTCTTGGATGCCACAAGTAACTTCAGTCACTTGTTGGAAGGGCCACAAAAAAGGTACAGAGAGGGACAGTAGAGATATATGGATACTCAGAGGCTTGGAGTAGCTTCTTTAGGAAGCAAAATTAATAATCTGGGACTCTTCAGTTTGGGCAAAGGTGACTCAGAATGGAGAGAAGCCTATAAGATCACAAGTGGTACAGATAATACAAATAGCAAATAATATATTTGGTATTTCCCAGCACATGACAACCAAGGAAACAATCAGGCAGCAGTTTCAGAGCAAAGAGAAGAGCAAGCTTTTTCAGTCAGTACATATTTGCAGTGTGAATATCTTTAAGGTGAAAATGCAAATAGATTCAAAAATAAATTAGACAAATTCCGGGAGGAGAGGCCCATCATGAGCTATTGATCCTGACGATCAGCTACATTTCTCAGCTCAGGAGTCTTACAGTGCATGTTTGTGGATGCTGAATAGATGTATCAGAGGAAAGCATATATATTCCAGTACAAGAATTAAGGAGCTTCAAGATAATCTAGAAGGAGTTAAGCCCAAAAGAAGTGTATAGTTCCTCTAGGAGTGTGTTATCAGGCTTTGAAATTTAAGATATTAGAGAGGTAAACAGCTTAATTCGGTTCAAAGGGAGACCAAAAAAACTAATGAAAGGCAAGTTGATTTCAGTTTACCATTAGGAAATCACTTCTATATAAATGCTCAAATAATATTCAGTGTCATTGCCATACAAACTTCCTCTGTTCTTACTCAGCCCTGCTACCAGCACTACTGAAGACAGATTCTGTAGGATTTGACCCTATACAGCTGCTCAGGTGCTAGGAGTAGTTGCGGGTCTGCAGTGCGGGGAGTGGTGGTGGTGCTCTTGGATGGTGGAGTGAAAGGATTTACATGGAGTGGGATTCAGTTCTCAAAGTCTATATGTATATCGCCCTGTATGTCAGTTCTCTGCATAAAGGATAAAACTGCACCTTGCTCCTGAGCATGAAGAAACCCTTCAATGAAATGAGGCACAGAGCTGCTGCAGAGCTCATTGCCAAAAACATAAAATGATAGATAGGGTAGCTTTTAGGAATCAAATACATCATAAAGGCAAGAAATGAAGAGGTTATATTCTCTATACAGCTTAGGATCAGATCCATAAAAGTATTTGGTTTCCTAACTCTCATTGACCCCAGTAGTTAGGATCCTAAGTACCTCTGAATGTGACAGCCTGACAGTGCAGGTAAAGAAAAAAATCTACCACCAGAAGGATGGGCGCAACAACAACAAAATAGATCAGTATTAAGTACAGAAATCTGTGAGTCTCCTAATTAGTGTGGTTTTTCCTGTACTGTTTATCTTTGGCTACACCGGTCTGCAGTGGATAATATGGCTCCATCTCTGCAGCATTCTGTGGCCAACCAGGAGGAGAAGTGGTCTGGTAAGTGGCAAAAGCAATAAATATACCTATCTGAGAACAATCAATTCTGTTTTGTCAGACTTGGGCAGATCCTACTAAGTGACTATTTCATTGTGCTGCTTAGCAGTGAATATTCCAGGAACAGAAAGCTCAAGATTAACAAACAGTGCTCAAATTCTCCTTCCCACACAACCTCTCCGACAAGTGAGATAGTGAGGCATGAAAGAGGTCACTAAATGCCTATAATGCAACACTGCTACTAAGAAACAAGAAGAGCAAAAAGAAACAGGGAGACAGACGTTCTTGCGTCTGTGGTCAGGGTTCCACCATGGGCTTTGTTGGGAAAATGGACCAGAGCAGATCCCTTGGGGCTAGCCATCACAAGTCATGGAGTTGGATGTGGTTTCCCACATAGTTCTGCTTTTCCTGTTCTACTACACATTGTGAGCATCTTAGCTTCTGCCAAATCCCAGCCTGAGTATCTTCCAACCTCTCCGGAACAGATGGTCCAACAGATGGTCTTTGCTGTCCCAGATCAATGAGCTGGCACTTATGAACTTTTCCAAGATCAAGGTTTTCTCCTCAGATTCTTCACATGGGTGGATATTACAGGAGGTGTATGGCCCATAGCAGTACAGAGCAAACCCCACACCAGCTTCTCTGTAGGAATAACCTGAACACATTCTCTGGCGAAGAAGTAGATGTTTTCTTCTACATTCACAAGGCCTACATATTCACCAGGGAGGTCTTTATGCTTAAGGTGAGAAATTATTTAGATTCCAAATATCTGGAAATTAAATTACACCACAATGGCAGAAGTTAGCCCACCAACTTGCAGATGGTGCCATAACACCACCATCTCCCACTCACAAAAAAGTCAAAGCTTTCCTCAAAGCATTCCTATTTGTTTTAAATACCTGTGAGCTCAGACACCACTAAAACAGAAGCACAGAAGAATACAACCTTACACTGAAATATCATAATTTTAGATATTCCTTCCAAGTTTTAGCATTCTTTAGCATTTTTCGCATTCTCATGTTAAGATGCTCCTGTGAAAATGGAAACATTGCCTTCTGGTTTCCCACATAGTCCTGGTCCCACTTGTGAAGCACAGAATGTCTCCAATACTTGTGTGTTTGCAAGGTAAGCAAGTACATTTTTAAGGCACATCTGACATCTGCAGAGGAGAGAAAGTTAGTTCTGCAGTTCATTAATCCAAACAGCAGCTCTTCTGTGCACAAAAGGTTTTGTGGGTATTTTTTCCTGCTAGCCAAATTGCCATGCCCTGTATATATGTTCAGGTGTAAAATCTGTGAAAGGTAATTACTTTCCAAGATTGCTATCAAGGCTCAGGCACTCTCCTCAGCGCATAAATCTGAGACAGCCACACATCTCTCCAAACCTGAGGAGGCCACTTGAAGAAATGTGAAAACTTTGAATTTCCCTTTTCTTATTTAGACATCTGTGACTTCCTCACAGAGGCAGTGAGTGCAGAAGCCCCACACAAATGGTTTGTAATGCAGTTCTGAATCAAGCCCTTAAGGATTATTAAAGTAATCCATCTTAATTATAGTAAAAACCTGTTACTGGCCCTACATAATAATGCTTCATTTATAATTTCCACTTAGGTTTGCTTCCCTCCTCTCATGCATCCCTCTCTCCCCTGAAGTATTTTTCCTTCATCTGCCTTTGAACAGAATTACTTGACGCCTTTGAAAAGTGATAGAGTATTCTCAGGGTGGCAGGATGACCCTGTAATTAAGGAAGAGGTCTAAGGAAAATGACACTTTAGGTTTTCTTCCTAGTTATGTCTTCTGCCAAGGGTTCCTGCTTTATAAGCAACTTTCTGGTCATCCTTGCAGTCCCAGCCAATATCAGAGATTAATGAAATGAAATACCATAAAGGCTCATCTCTGCCCCAGTCAAAATATTCTTATCTATCTGTCCTATCATTTACCTTACTTGTGCTATTGGTCCTAATAAACTTTGTCTTCCTCAAAGGGAGGAGGTATCTCTTAAAGACTGGTTAATGCAACGAGATCCCCCAAAAGAAGAGCAAATTATTAATCTGTGCTAGAAGAGTCATTAGAGGGCTAGGAATGTAGCCATAATTAGAGGGCTAGGACTGTAGCCCTCTAATACACTTCTGAAGACACACATCCCAAGTGTCTCTGTTGACACCACATTGTTATTTGAGGTGAGGTCTTGTGTTCTGTGCAGAATAACTGAGATGCCACTTTGGGTTGTGTTCTGGGGCCTGACACAGGTCATGCTATGGGTCATGCTATGCCTAAAGCTTGCACTTCAGTTTCAAAGTCTGTGCATAAAATGCTTGCTGTCGTGCACCTCTTTCTCCAGGCAACAAGCCTGCACCTAGAGGCATCCCATATTTTGCATAAACAGACACCAAAGCAGAAGCACATGCAAACTTTTTGCTCAAGCGGTTTTGAATGAAGAAGTCCTTGGTGAGCCATGCTTCAGTTCTCCTGTTTATAAAATGATGGGCAAAACAGCTCAACTGTCCCTCAGAGTCTGAGTCATCACTAATAAAAGACCATGAAAGTGTCTCCTAGATGGATCTGAATCCCTGTTGCATTCAACTGCCCCTTTGCTACACTGGAGAACTTGTAGCTGTCCCCCACCTCTTTTCAAACCTATGTGACAGTGGGAATCCTCTTACCTTTCCCACTGGCTCACCCAGATCACGGCACAACCAAGTGACTTGCTACCAGTCTCCACATCTGTCATCTCAGAACAGTATTCTTAACTTTTTATTGCATTTGAGTCCTTAACTCTTGGAAGGACTTCATAGTTATCTTTTCTAGTCTTTACCCCTTTGTTGCTTCTATGAAAGACTTGCATTTTATCCCTGCTAAGACAATAGAATAGGATCAGGCACAGCAGAACCTCTCCCAGCCAAAAGGTATTTCTTGTTGAGGGACCTCACTGCTGGCAATGTTGAGTGTGCAGCTTCAGTCACAGCACATAAAGCTTTGGCCACTTGGCTCTGTTGGTTTAATGTGGTCTCTGAGTTGTTCAACAGAGGTGTGCTACTTAGTTTTAAAAATTAAAAAAAATCAACCTAAATAAAATATGCAAATTGTGAGCTCTTTTATTTTTTTTACACTTGTACAAAATAACAGGCAAGGAATTATTATGCTCACAGATGGCTCAGCTGACCACAAGGGAATCTGCTTCTTGACAATGCAGGTGACCTCATGAAACACTCGTTTCTTCCAGTCAATTGCAACATTTACATTATTTATATTATCTATATTAATTTCTGTTTTAATTAAAGATAAGTTATTTAATATCCTTTTATCATGTGCAGCAGAGACCTGATCCAAAATGCTTTTCAGAGGGAAGTCAATGTGCTGTATTGAAAAAATGAATAATCTCCATTTTACACACAAAATGCTTGGGAAAATAGGAACACAAAACTAATCCCCCGGGGTTAGCTGAGAATCTTGCTACACATAAATATCTACCTTGCATATTACAGTCAATATTAGTCTGGAGACTTCAAGCCTAGATGCCTTGCCTCATCTATGTGGGAAAGAGAAACCTAGTCTGTGGCAAACCCAGCTACAGATCAACATTTCAAAGATTAAAATTTAATTGAGTCAATTATTCTTCTCTTGCTCTCCCATGGAAGAAAAGGTTAAGCTAAATTTAAATAAACCATGTTGATCTCTACATTATTCATTCAGTCACTGATATATCACTGTCTTGATAATTTATGGGTTCTAAAAACTACCTAGATCTTCACCACCTATCGCAACATCTCAGGGAATCATCAATTAAGGCATCCCTTGGTTCCAAACTGTGATCGATTTGTAGGAATTGATCAAAATTGCTATTCAATAATTTTTTTCACATGGAGCTCTCTGACCTCACTGCATGGTATCAACTTTCCTCTTGTGGTGATGTGGGTGTCTCCAAGCCGAAGAGCCTCAAATTAAAAACTCACTATTAATTCTAGCAGTGATTTAATGCTGCACTTGTCTACCTTTTAATCTTAGGTTTACATAAAATCTCCTTTCTTTCTGAATGTATGGCATTTTGGTTTTAAGTGCATTTTAAGCAGTATTTTCAAATATAAGAAAGGAATACAACACCTCAGCACCATATTCAAAAAATATACAGGTACTCATGCCCAGTTATACATTTTGTCCCACTGAAATCACTGGAGCTGCTTTGGAAACTTTAAGCAACCTAAATGCAAGGATTCACTAAATCTACGCCTATGAGTCAGCATCAAGTCTAACCATACTTACCTAGGCTGCCTCAGAGTTAAATGAATAGGAAGTTAAGCTTTCATTGGCATCCCACTCATCTTAAGGTGTTTGTGAGGTAGAGGGAGAGAAATTGTCTTCCTGACAGAGCTCACTTCTCTCCTTTGGCAGCAAAAGAAATATAGATAAGGAACTTTGTCTGGAAGAGCAGTCCGATGTGCAGTCTCCAGCAGCAAAAACATAAAAGATAGTTTATAAAGCTGATGCTGTAACCTTTGCAGCAAGTGACAGCACATTAAATGGAGGATAAAATTTCCTCAAAAAAATGAAAGAATAATATTTTTTAAGTAACTTCAGTAGTTGGAATCTGAAGATCAATTGCCTTCCAGTGGTGCTGGGACTTCCAAGGACTCCCTCTGTAGACCTATCTGAATGTTGCCCTGCTTTGTGTTGCAAGATCTAAGCAATATGAATATCTAAGTCCAATTTTCAAGAATGACCTTGGCACTGGGAAAATGTCTCATCTCATTGAACTGTAGTCCACAAAGCCTACCTTTTTTTGTCACTATCCTAACATGCATGCTCATGATGCAAAGAGGAATTTTATTTCTTACTGCACTACTCATAGTGTCACAACTACCAGTGTAGCCAAATCCTTCTTTTACACACGCCTTGTCTTTCATAGGTAAAACAGAGAAAAGAAAGAAAACAATTAGAGATATAACAGATTCACCTAGCACCAGGCAGCGATAATTACTTATTTCCTCTAGCACACATTACAATGAAATGATTGTTAAAATCAATGATCTGCTGATTTTAGCACAAGAGTTACAGAAGAGGTGGAAGAGGGAGAGGATAGACAGAATAAAGTATTTTTGAGAGTATGGGGCACAACTCCTCTAGTAGGTCTTAATGACAGGTCAAGGTCTGCAAACAACCTTTCCTTTCTCCGCTTAAGTTTGTCAGCCATCAACTGATAACCAACAGCAACAGCAGCCTTTAAAAGTGAAAGAGGAGGCCGAAAGATTTGTGATGGAAAGCAGCACTGAAGACATGATGAGCTCATTGAGCATACAGAAGCATGTCAACCATTGTCAGACACTCAAGAGATTAAAAAGGACACAAAGTAAATGACTTAAAAGTGCAAGTCATTCAATATCTTAATAGTAATTTACAACGACTTACTAGTGTAAGTCATTTGCCACCAGTAAGCAGGAAGCAGCAATTCTGAGCTCTGACCTCATAATTTACCCTGGTTGTTAAGCCACAGGACTGCCCAGACTACCACCAACAGAGCTCAGTATCACTACTTCCTACTGCTGGTGGGTTGTCAGGCTAGAAATTAGAAAAGCAGCTGTCCTTGAAGGACCTAAAAGGCAAGGAGAGAAAGAGAAGTGTCTGCACCCACCAGGATCAAAGTATTGTCTGCTATCAGCTAAGAGGACACTTTCCAGAAGGCACAGGCACCACCTTGCCCCGCCACACCATATTATTCAGTTCTTGATGCCAGCCATGACCTGCTGGAAGGGGAGGACACTGCTGTCAGGGTGGATAGCTTTTCTCACTATATCTGGTACAGTCTTCAGAGGCAGTCATGGCAGAGTGGAGAGAGGGAGGAAGAAGAATTTCCCCTTACTATGCCACACGTGGAATTGTGAAGGCACTTGTCTTCACTCCAAGAATCACTCTCCTCTGCTCTCTGTCCTGTTTTGAAAAAACTTCAGTCACACACAGAGAAAAAACCCAACTTGCAACATGCTCAGCTACTCTGCTGTATTCAAGGTGTTAATAAATAATTGACAGTGGCTCCCAGAACAGACAATGCCACCCTTGGCCCCCACCAAGTAGAAGACATTTGGGAAGTTTTTGTTTGTGTTCTTTTTGTGTGTTTGATTAGATTTCCTCCCTTCCTTCCCCCTCCAGTTGCCCTAAAGCTATAAGAATAATATAAGATCTGTCTGATCCGGTATCTGTGACAGGTACAGCTCTGCGCGCATGGCCGTGAGGAAGCAAGAGGTCCCTAGGTCTCCTGCAGCTGGCTGATGAGTGTGAATTAACTTAGTCTCCATTGCCAGGCATTTCCGATCTGAGAGAAAGTTGCTGCTCAGTAGGATCTAAGCTGCCCTTTCCCCCATTCTCCTTCATTATTTATGGGCTTTATTTTCCTATGGGCTTCTTTTTCCTATGTACTCTATGCTGCAGCATTTGGAGGTGGTCGTGGGGGAGCATGAGAGCTGCCTGCCCAGGTCAGTGCTGGCATACAGGATCCTGCTGCAGTCTGGCACCATTCTACTTCCAGTGCTTCCTCACGAACTGCTTACACCCTTAAAAATAATCTTATCCTAAATCCCTCCTTCAGCTTTTCCTTTGCTCATATGTTTAAAACAGCAAAGCATATTGTGAGGGTGGGGTGAGCTGTGACCAGCACTGTCTGGGAGCAGGATGGTACTGGTTTGGTATAGACTGAAGAATAAGTCAGCTTGTTCTGAAATGACAAAAAGGGCTCCAGATGGTTGCAGCATGGCACAGCCTAGTATTATGAATCACAGGCAGATTTTATGCTGTTCTTCTCCTTGTTTACAGGCTCGTGAGGTTACATCTGCACCCTGCACGGCTCCTTTAGCATTACCGCAATGCAAGAAACCACAAAGAGCAGCACAGCCCAACGCTTGGTGCTTCTGCCCCTACCCCACCATGCATCTGAGGGCTGCTCACCTACTGTATCTTATCTGTCCCTTAAACTGTTACAGTTCATATCAGGGGAGTTAGGTGCCTCTGGCCAGTGCAAGAGACAAGTCACCAGTGCTGTTCCAGTCACCAGAAAAGCAGACGGTATTTACTACTTCACATGAAACATCCAATGCCTCCAAACTGGGTGTTTTGGAATGTCTGGAGAACCCTGGAACCCAGAGCCAAAAGCAAAACCAAAGGTAGGTGCCATCAGGTGTCCGTATTTGATCTCCCAGAGAACCCCCTTCAGCTCAGGTTGAATCTTTTGAAGGTTTTCATGGTCTTAAATGAGGCTGTCACTTGTCTGAGCATTGCAAATGCCCCTTGACATTTCAGGCTTTCTCTGCATTGACAGGCATGTGTGTTTGAGGAAAGCTCAGGTGCAGAGAGGTGACCAGTTGCTCCTGAAAGAGCTGCACTGTTTTTCCAGTCTCCATTTGCTAATGGGACCCGAGACCAAAAAAGACATGAGTAGTTCTTCATTAAAGTCATCTACTCTTTCTGTCTGTTTATTTCCATTTTTAAAAGGCCACCTTCATAACTCAGAGCAGCCTGCCCCCCTTACTGTTACCAAAGAGAATTTCAAGCAGGCTTAGACTTTATCCTCTTTACAGACTAATAGATCCTCGATTTCAAAACACCACTCTGCACTCTGCAGGACACGGGGAAAAATTGCAGCAAGAGGATGCTTTATGTAGGAAGAAAAAATTCATGCCTTCCAGATGCATAAATACTCAGCACACAGGCTACAGCTTTTGGCTTTTGCCAACTCAGCCCAAGATGTTTTACTGCAAATTTATGATTGCGTTTTGAGTACCAAGGGTAGGTTCTTGGCCCTTTTGTTGGTGGTGGTTTTATTTTTGTTTGGTTGTTGTTGTTTTTTTTCCCGGCTGACAGATATCGGCCCACATCTTTTGCTCCTGGCTCTGATTTAAAGTTGTCTTTGCCAGTCAAATTTAGTACTTGTTCATTCCAAGAAAAGTAAGTCCAGGTGTGGGAAAGCAGATTTGAGTTACGTTGTGCAGCTTGTCTCTGCATGATTCCTGCCAATTGTGCAGAGTAGTTCTACTGTCTGATTCCCTTGCTTGTCTTTTGCAATTCTGAATAAAAGAAGTAAACCACCAATAGGGAAGGTTTTAATCTCAGGGTTTTTTTATTCTTTCTTCTTAAGCATTCCACAGCATGAGGCACCATTGGTTCTAGAAGAAAATTACCCAGGTCCTACGTGACACAAGGACAAGCCTAGCTTAAGAAGTCATGCAAGCGATCTCCTGTGTATGCTTGTTAACCTGTGCTTGTGTACCCTGTGAACTGTGCACATGAGCAGAGAGGAGCTGCTCATCCCACATACATACCTTGTTGGGGAGAAGTCAGCTCACAGGTGTATGGTATGAAAGCACTGGTTAAAACAATCCCTTCCCTGCAATATAGCCCCAGATTTTTCAGTCTGCTTGGTAGAAATTTCCTGATCCAAAGGGTTGATGCCTATTTCTGTGTAAACAGCCTTGGATGGATGAATGTGTCCAACTGTTTGAGGGTTTTGACCCATTACTAATTGGTAATACTTGTAGGAGATGCAGTTATCCTTCCACAGCTGAGCTATGCTTTTCTGGAGCTTTATTTTACCCCTGTTGCTTGACTGTTCTGCTGGATGCTCCTGTGTCTTGGTGAATTTCCTGTTCTCTTTCTTCAGGCTTCTCATGATTTGAGACACCTCTGTCAAAGGTCTAACTCTGTCACCTCAGTTGCACATTCTGGTCTTTTCCTTCAGGCCGACACTTGGGAAGGGTCTGGCTCTCCTCAGAATGGAAATATGCAGAGAATTTCCCTGTGGGGAAGGAAGGGTTATTCCAAAGAAAGAGTAAAATTCAACCCCAGGGACAAAAGTTTGCAGTAGCCTGGGTGGATGCACTGGAAAAACGAGACACCCCAGATGGGTTAGGACATGGACGGATGCCCTTCTGGGAGGCCTCCATCACCATCAGCAGTGTCCTGGGTTTCTCAGGCTCTCCTTGGACAGCAGCAACAGCTACCAGCGCTGGGCAAAGCCAGCTGTAGGACTGTGGCTCTTTTGCCAGACCTCACAGTCTGCTGCCAACTGCCTTTGCCAAGGGACCACCAGGGACCATGCCCACCTTCTCGAGGCACTAAGCACTGTGCTATGGCCCCAGCCCGGGTGGGTCAAAACCAGAAGGGGCACACAGCTGATCCACCTACAGCTTTCTGGTGCAACCATCCTGTGTAACGCCTGCAAGGGCAGTCTATCAGTGGCAGATGCCTCCTGTAGCCAGGACAGCTTTCTTGGAAAGAGTTTCACTCTTTCTGTGGAAATTTAAGGTAATGCAAGTTAAATTCAGACTGAAGCAGGCAGTTGATATGGGGAAAAAAAATGAGCACTCCTAATTTGGGGCCAAAAATATATATACCTGGAAACAATCTGTTGTCATGGAAGCTGTTAGGGAATCTAAGCCAGAGAGAAGCCTCCTACAGACATCTTCCATTAAAGGACCAAGCATTTTTTTTCTTCCATACAGCACTAGCTGATTCCTTACAACACACCCAGGTATTTTTCACATATTTCTGGCTGGGTATTTTGGTCCCAGCCCGTCTCTACTAAGCAGATGAGAGAATAACCCTTCAGTTTTCTGTTTTACAGTCACTGTAAGGAAACTCATAATTCAGCCTTCATGTACAGCAAAGTTCTGATGAGATTTAATGGAATTGTAAGTTCTCTTTATGTACATACTGGGAACCAGTGGCAAGACTGTGAATTCATTTGCTGGGGGACATTTACAATCCCTCCCCACAAAATAAAGACAGAATGTATTATGCTTTTTTGGCAGAAGTCTGATGTTTACTTCAGCAAAAAGTTACGAGAAGCATAATTTCTTTTAGACCTCTTGCAGTGCTTAATGTATATGTATCTATTGTATATGTTAAAGCATCCTGGTTAGTTTCCTGAAAAATGTATACATCTTGCAAATACCTAAACAGGCAGGTATTAACAATAAGGAGGCTAGAGAAAGTTCTTGCTTGGGTTTCAGTATCTGTTTCCAGCACGGGGATCACAGAGATGAAATGTTTGAACAGCCATGATCAGCTATCAGTATAGCCAGGGAACTAATTTTTGGTACGCATTTTTGCAGCATGTGCCTCTGTTTCACCCTTTATAAAACCTAACCCCTGTTGAAGAAGTTTGAAGATTTGGGTTTTTCTAAAAGGATCTGGGCAATAAAATCACGGAATGGTAGGTGTTGAAAGGGACCTCTGGAGATCATCTAGTGCAACCACCCTGCTAAAGCAGGTTCACCTGAGCAGGTTGCACAGAAACATGTCCAGGAGGGTTTTGAAAGTCTCCAGAGAAGGAGACTTCACAACCTCTCTGGGTAGCCTGGTCCAGGGTTCTGTCACCCTCACAGTAAAGAAGTTTCTCCTCATGTTCTAGTTTGTGCCCGTTGTCCCTTGTCCTGTCACTGGGCACCACCGAAAAGAGACTTGCCCCATCCTCTTGACACCCACCCTTTAGATATGTGTAAAAATTCATAAGAACGCCTCTCAGTCTTCTCTTCTCCAGGCTAAACAGACCCAGGCCTCCCAGCCTTTCCTCATAAGACAGAGGCTTCAGTCCCCTCATCATCTTTGTAGCCCTCCATTGGACTCTCTCCAGTAGTTTCCTGTCTCTCTTTGGGGGTTGGATTAGATGGTCTGTAAAGGTCCCTTCCAACAAAATACATTCTATGAGTCTATGATTCTTTAACTGGAGCCTAGAACTAGGCGCAGTACTCCAGATGTGGCCTCACTAGGGCAGAGTAGAGAGGGAGGAGAAGCTCCCTCGACCTGCCGGTTACACTCTCCCTTATGCATCCAAATGAAAACTGAAGCAGTTCCTCTCTTCTTCCCAGTTCATTTCAAGTCATGACATTGTGCAACATGGCACAAAAGGCTACATATCTCTGCATTTTTCCTGTGCATTTCTTGGGGTAAAGACAGAGTTCAGACATGTCACTGATCCTGAGTAAATGGCCTGAATCATGCAAAGATATGCAGAGATAGGCTTTGCTCAGTGAATAAGATAAGGTTAGATAAATGCATAAATCTATGCCAGACCGTTGCTGGCAGAGTTCCATCAATATAGATTCATGAACAAATTAACCCTCCTCATCTGGAGAGCTTGGTTTGCTACCATTGCAATTTTTGAACTTCAGTGTATACCGAAATCACAGCAGCATAAAAACAGCAGAACAAAATGATTGCTTAGGCCTGGTTTACTCTCGTCTTCTTCCTATGAAAGCATATTAATAAGCAATTTGTCTTATTCCACAAAGCATTCAGGGGCAAAACATGATGTTAGACCAAGAAGGATGATAAATTACCAAAAGATCTCCAAGCCATGCTTAGGAAGATTGAAAAAGATGGTATTTAATGTTACGTGTTTGACCTCATGACTTATGTTTCAAATGCATGCTTGGACCTTTCCATTGAGGGTATTTACTAGGTCACTATCTATAATTTTCTTTAACATTAAATTGATCCTCCAACCATGTTCTAGGTTCCTTATATATTTTATTAGCACTTCATCTCTAATTATTTCAAGGAAATAGTGTAATGAGTGATCACCACTTGTTAAAAACAGCCTCAGTGAGAGTGAAATTGGGCAGGAATTTTCTTGAATGTTTCTGAGATGTTAAGCGTCAGGTTTTTTTCTGATGGGAATACAGTACTTGAGTGATAGGAGAGCAAAAGGTCTATCTGCTGCATGGTTCAAGTAACAGGTTCTAAGTGAGGAGAGTCAGGAGGTGAAGCTGATGTTAATGAACTATATCTGGTGGTAATGTGACCCCAGAGCACATGCTCTTGTCTGACATGACAGCTAAGGGAAACCTTCCTTTCCATTGTGCTTCCAAAGGAAAAAGTCACAGACATGCAGACTCGCCTGCCACAGTCCTTGGTGGGAGCACAGAAACACACGACACCTTCCAAACCAAGTGGCTTACCTTGGTTGTCTGCATTCCAGGGGATCCTCTGGGCTCTTTGGGGCAATATGGTTTTGCCTGCACTGAAGACAAGGGGCATGACACGAGGTCACCCTAGCCTTAGTTCACACTTGGGTCCCCTGCTGGGGGAGCACAACATGGAGCAAAGCCCATATAGGAGCTATCCAGAGGCAACGTGGACAGTTGGAGGAGTAAGAAGCCAAGATAGCATCGGAAGAGAGAGAAGGCAGTTTAACCGGCCTGCCTTGGATGATAGTGGGAGAGTGTGTGAGCGCAGAGCCCAGATCTCCCTGGGCAGTGTCTGAGGGGCAATCCCCATCACGTGGGCTGGCCCCACCAGCAGTGGGGTGGAGCAGAGTTTGCAGCTCAAAAAGACCTACAGAACTTCCTAGTGCTGCTGAGCTGGAAGAAGCCTTTTTATCCAAGGCTAACACAGCCTGCTAGCAAAAGACTCAAATGCAGTGCAGTGATTGCCCATGTTGTTCACTCTCTGGTTTTTCTTCTGCACTCATTCAGGGCTACCAAGCCAGCCACATTCCAGAGAGGGAAGGTTTACAGAAAAGCAGGGATTTAACATCATATTAAGAAGCTATTTACTGAAACCGTGAGATGCTAACTGAAACTTGGCATGAAGCAAAACTGACTGCATCACTTTGCCTAAATGCTCAGACTAATAATGGTGTTTATCTGTTGAGTACAATGCAAATTTGTAGTGCAGGGGACAGCAGAGGCCTGAAGTACAGGGTGTTCTGCAGCAAACTCAAGATCTTTTCAAGGATTCAGCTATGTGAAACAGTTTGATGCAATTGCTGGGATATAATAGTCCTATTAATCAAAGCCTGAAAATCTTCCCTTTTTGCTTAGTCTAAAAACTTTCTAAGAAGCATAAACAAAAATAACAAAAATGGTATAGGGTCATATTTATTGTGATTACTGTTATTACTTCAATCAGCATTATCCTCTACCCAGGATCCAGATTGAAACTAAAGCATCATATTTGAATATTATCACCCTCTATTCTAAAATACTGAAGTATTTCAGAGGTGCTCATTAATGCTGGTTTTGGGAGGATGCTTATCCCACAATAAAACCAATTTCTAATTGACATCATGCTGCTTTAATATTCCCTCTGGCCTTCTGCCCTCCTTGGATCCCAGTGGGTTGCAAATGATTTTGTGCTCCAGATTTTCTTCAGCTCCTGTCACATTTGTCAGTCTCATTTTGGCTCTTTAATCAAATTTCATCACCGAGTGTGGGGATGAATTCCACCATACTCTTCTTCTTTTTTCCCATAAAATAGCATGTATTACAAGACAAGCATCTGCCAGGAAAAAAAATCATAGTTTTATAGTCTTGCTTTTTCAGTTTTATGTGATCTGTGATTCTCAAATATTTCTCAAAATCAAACCATCAGCTATACTTTTTCATCCTTGTGAGAGTTTAAATATGCCACACAGCCTACAGGACAAGGAGGCTGGTCACTCATCTGTATGCTCTTCCAGACCAACATTCAGCCAGGATTACCAAAATAGACAGTAAAAGACAACTTCAGACACTTCAGAGAAGTTCAGCCCATTTTCCAACGTCAGCCCAGCTGTCCTGCCTCTCTTTGTTCTACCCTCAGCACACGCACCAGGGAGAAGCATCGCAGACAAGGCCCAGAAGAGAGACCCATTTCCACATAATGATCCTTTTGCAGGCTAAGAAAATGCCAGAAATGTTTTAGAAATTCCTCTGCCTTTCTTTGTTGAGCAAATCAGGTAATACTTTCTGGGAAGCTCAGGCAAAAATGCCCCCTTCCTGCTTGTTTGAAATGATACTGCTTCTGCCTACAAAATAAATGTTGATTGATTTCTTTTAATTAACTTCCTCAACAAAGCAGCAAAAGCTACAATTACAAAGAAATAACAAAAACAGCCCAAAAGTAAGGTATCAGTCAATTAGGCTAAAGCACTCCACATTGCAGATTTCTGACTCCTCTGGTTTCCCTTGGTGCTTTGAATTTAAACGTATTTTCTTCCAACTTGCAAGCCTAAGTGATCATACACTGCCCACTGAAATACCTTCCAGAGCAGATGATAATGCAAAGTACTGAGCACTTCAATAAATAATTTGTGACTTTCTTCAGGGAAGTATGGATTGTTCATTCCCAAAGAACCTAAACAATTTCCTCGTACCCCTCATCATATTTTGAATGTTATATTTATAAAATCAAGAGCTGATCAGCCTCAAAATGCCCTTCAGGACTGAGATCTAGCCCATGCAATTAGCTGAACTAAGGTTTAGGCAATTACACTTTGTAAACTTGAATTTCTCCCTTTTTCAACGCCTCTATCACCTCCTTTGCTCCATGAAAGGCAATGAAAAAAGAAAAATGCAAACTCCATCACTGCTTTCAGTCTTAAAGCAAGAAGTTGAAGCAGTGAAATTTTTTTCTGCGCAAACATCTCCAAAAGAAATGTCATTTGCAACATTTTGTCTCAGCTCAACTTTAAGTTATGTCTGTTTGTGGCACCAGAGAACTGCAGCCTGCGTGGCCAGTGCCCCCGCAGCCATCAGCCACACTTCTCCAGCAGCAAGAAGCAGAAACTTGAGGGGCTTGACAAAAAGTTCACATTGGGCATTGTGGCAGCTCAGGCAAGCACAAACTGACCTCAAGGCAATCTGAAACAGCATTTCATCCTGATTTTCTGACACTTCTTTTGTTTCCCTTAAAAAAAAGTGAAGCCTATATTTTCCTGTGGAAAATATCCATTAAAAATACTAAACATGCTTACCAGTAAAAAACGGGGGAAAAAAATATATTCTCAAAGTCTCTGTGGAGCTACAGTACTGTAATCCCACACTCTGCAAAGGGTTAATGATTCCCACAGTGAACCAGCCCTCATTTCTTTAAGTGGGTTTTTCTTCTTCTCACCATCAGACAAAATAGGGTTGGGCATGTACGATTTGAAGCACTTTGGAGGAAACAAAAGAACATTATTTCTCCTAAAAAAAAAGGACCTTACTTTTTTAGAATGCAGTAGCTACCTCAGTTTTAAATCAGACAGCTTGCAGGCCTTTAATTGAATATAATTCTGTGTGAATGCATTTTCTTTGCTGAGGGAGAGATGGTATTTTCTGTTAGGGAAATGGTATGCTGTGTGAAACATCGTGGGTATGGTGAATCAGAGAGAGATTTGATTTTTTCATGGAAATGTCATTAAAGAAATCATTGCCATTCTCTCTGAGACATTTTAATGTTTTAAAAAAAAAGAAAATAAAAATTTTTGGAGTTTTGCTTACATTTGGGTTGGGGTTTTTTTGCAAACATCCTCAGATTAGTGCAGAAACGTAGCATATATGTAAAATGAAAAGTGATTGCAATCCAATTTTCTGCCAAAAATAGTTTAGATATTTTTCAGTAAATCCTAGTGAAGAAATTTTGACTCTCTGCCTTTCAAGTTATACTTCTCATTTGGAGAATACTTTAGTCTCTTCACTGCAAGCTGCATGGAGGTTTAGATAAGTTTGTTAAGAACATAGTCAGCGTATATCACAGAAGCCAAGTGAGGAAAAACATTTTTATAATTACATTATGTTACTTTAAAAATTTAAGGGGACTTCTAAAAATGAGCATATAATTAAATGAACGTAGAACTAAGCAATCAAAGAAACAGAAAAATAAGGAAAATCCACTCTCTTTTGGTGCACTTTCTTGTTGCAAGATGTTATTTTTAATTTTTCTTTCTTATTTTTGCAAAGTTTACTGTATTTTGGAAATATCCATGCATTTTCCTTTATTAAATATATTGTTTATGCAGGTGAAAAGTATTCTACAACTTTTCACATCAACTGCAAAAAAAAATTCCAGTCACCATGTATGTCCAGCAAAAGCGTAAGGCAAAGAGATACAGCTTATGCCCTGCTTTGCTCTGTCTTTTTTCTCCAGGTACAAAAACTAAGTAATTGTTAGCACAGCTCTGCTGGTAAATACGTAACTCATCCTCTGTTTCACACAGCGAAAGAAATAAAATCAAATAAAGCAAAACTCGTTTCTGCTGCTATTGAAGTGACAAGGCTCTCACTGACTTTGATAGGTGCTGATACAGGCATAAGTAAACGTGAGCTAATACTTAGGATTTCAAACATCAGATTTCCTAGCAGAGTGCATGCTTCTAAGAAGGGTTGTTCTCCAAAGAGAGGGCTCTGCGGAGGAATGCAGAATAGAAACTAATTATATGTACACACAAGACTCACGTCTGCTTTCTGCCTTGCCTTGCCAGCAGCGCCAGCAGCACCTTGTTGTGGGTACATTTCCATTGGCTCACCCCAAGGAGAGCAGCAGGGGGTTCTTCTCCCTTTCCGCACCCCCATCACCCCAGCTGAGTCCAGGGAAACCCATGCTGGGAGAATGGAGCCAGCATGCCCAGGGTGTGGGAGTATCTCCCCTTGGATGGTTATCAAGTCCTAACTTCCATCTGGCCATCTGTAAACAGCCACACAACTCTTGCAAGGCCGCAGCTACTTCATCTCTTGAAGAAAAGGTCTCTAAGGGAACTGCATTCATGCAACACTTACCCCATCCTGCTGTGGGCAAGTGGGAGCCATGACAGGCTTTGTTGCTTGCTACCAGTCCTACCACCATAGCTTCCACGAGAGAGAATTTTTATTTTCTGCTCCCATTCCCCTAACTCTTTCCCAGTGACCTCTGAGCCCCTGAAGTTCCTTCCCACCTCAACCCACGGAGGTATCCTCTGCTGCAAGCATCTGACAACGGATTTCCCAAATGCTCCTTGGCATTCAGCTGCATTCCCAGATGTAAATGTTGATAGCAATCAGCTTTAAATCCAGCCTTTGCCCTGGCAGATCATTAGACTGTGAATAAAACATGGGGATAGATACCTGGATTTCTGATCAGCGGTAGGTATGCTTATGACTTTCATGTGAGGCACAAATTGTAAGTGTGACAGGACTCATTATCTATAAAACACTGGTTGGGTTGTGGTTAACTTTCCGTGGTAACAAAGATAAAACACACTCTCTCCCTCATTAGCTGAGCACTGACAAAGCACTGCAGGGATCTTTCTGCTGCACAGAAAGCATCTGCCTGGATTAAACTTCAGGAGATCTCTCACAAAATCTTTTCATCTGAGGCATCTCTCCAGATGAAGTCACAGAAGTTCCGTTCCCTGCCCTGGCCCTGGGGCAGCAAAGCCATCTTCACACACTCAGCTCCACAATGTCCAAAGCCCCAAAAGCAAAGCTGCCCCCTGCAACAAGCCTCCATTGAGTCAGAGGTACTCGTCTCATTGTTGCAAAATTAATACTTAAATGAGATTCCAAATACGGCTTCACCTTCTTGTGTGTTTTTATTTACTGAAGAGGCTTCAGTACATGCATGCTCTGAAGAAGCTCAACCTATCAATTCAGTTTTCTCCCTGGCTTCATCACGGTCTCACCTGCTGCACCACATCACTTATAAATCTCAATAGCACTGTTGGACTGCCTCTTCCTACCTCTCTCCTTTCAATTTACCTTTGGTGCCCGTGAAATATTGTACAAAACCTCTTGTGTGCTCAATATGCTGGGACTTCAGCTTTTTGTCAGTGTTGCGTTGTCTTCCCTGTACCATTTCTCTTACCATGTGACAGGGCAGTAAAATCCTTGGGGCAGAGATTGCAGGTTGGCAGCACGCTGCTGTGGCTCTGGGATGAATGCAGTGCCGGTCCTTAGCTGAAACCCAGAGATGCCGTTGCTGTACAAGGATACCTGCACCCCATTTATGTTCATGGATTCACACAAAGAGCATTTCTCCCTGAAAATAATCTTTAGATAGCCACATCTCAGAGAAGCTACAGAAAAGCTCTCTTTTGGAAAAATAGCAGAGGATCTGAAGGGTCAAAGAAACAGCTGAGGAAGAAAGAGAAGGCTTTGAGGTAAATTTCCCCTGATATTATCGTAGTACCCTCATGTTGCTGCTGGATCAAAAATTTTTTATAGATTTTTTAATAGATAATACTAGATATTGAAGGATTAATAAGGGTATAACTATTGCTAGGCGTATAGAGTGCAAAAAAACCATTGTGCAAATTATGAGATAAATGTAGCATCCTGTCATGGGGACCTGGAAGACCAAATGAACTAGTTTTTCTGCTGCTGTGCCCTTGTGAGAGGCAGTGACTAGAGGGTAATTCAGAAAATGGAAGATAAGTGCTTGTTGGCCTCCAGGTCTGGCAAGTGCCTTTTCCATCAGAGAAACCCAAGAGCAAGAAAGCATTTACTGAGACCAGGTACAAGGGAAAAGGAGCAGGGAGGTGAAAGGAGACAAATCTCTTCCTGTTGTAGCTAGCAGCAGAAAAAATCCGCTGCTGCAGACCAAGGAAGGCAGCAGTTACTTTCTCCAAATAATCTTGCAGCATTTTTACAAGGTATTAATCAGCCTTTACAATCCTCCAGATGGTTAAATAGCACTTTCCATATTTATCATGTAGATACGCAAGTTGCTGGATAACACAGAGATTAACTCAGATTCTTAGCACAGGTTAGCAATAGGTTTATAAAAAGCACTTTACTGCTCTGAGCTTTCACTCCTAGTTCTCACATCCCTTTTCTGAAATGTCAAGATTTATACCTCCATTAGCTTTTGCCGAATAACAAACAAAACCTAAGACCTCTCCTACGTGGCTGTGAATGCGAAGCTGCTTGGTTCTGACCACATTTCTTTCCAGAGCCAAGGGTACTGCCCAAGGGTTTGGACTTCTTCACTCTACGCAGTGAGTGGACTAACCTCCTACCCTTGCTGTGACTTTCTTTTTTAACAGTTGACTCTCTGAGCAGCCCACAGATCAGGGAGACTCCTGGCAAATGGTGGATGTCCTTCTCAGAAAGGACTCAGTTTGGCAGCAGGTGGTCACCTCTGTGTTTGCAATGCTGCTTTCCTCCCTTTCTAATTAAGAGCCTGATCCTGGGAAGTGGCAAACAGCTCTTGAGGTAAGAGGAGAACACCTTCCACCCAATGCTACTTGCTACAAAAGGCAGGAGACATTAATCCCAAATATTACCTGGCTTACTCTGCCTTACCTGTTTTCAACCCTGAGAGTCAGATCCAGGAACCTCCACTCTTAGTGGCCGTCTCTCAAGGTACCTTGACTCTCTACTCCTGACCTTCCTATAACTCATCTGCACCCCTTTCTAAGTTTGTCTTTGCAACTTTTAATAGCTTCTTTGTCTTTGCTGTACCTTGCTACCAGTCATGCTGATGACAATATTGTAAAATTATTTAAAGTAACTGATGTCATAATATAGAGAGAAGACCTAAGGGTGAATGAAAGACAAGCCAGCGCTATGTGGGTTGTCAAAGAGGATCCGTGCGCTCGTGCAGAGGAAACCCAATAATAGTTAACTTTTATGGGTTGCAATTGTGCTGATGTTCCTCTCTCCTTCCTTAATCACACACATTTACCTTGTATTGATGCTGGGATGATTTGTATGCCATGGGTTTCTGCTGAATTTCAAGAAGAAATATATTAACCCAAAATGAATAGCATTGTGCCAGTTGAGGGTGAGTATTTATTTCTGGTGTGTTGCATTTCTTTTCTGCTGTGCTGTCAGATTGTCTGCAGGGCAGCAACATCCGGCATAGCAGGTGAATCACTGCACTTCATTTCACAGTGTTATTTATACTTCTCCAGTTTTGGTCATGCTGCTTCTGCCTCTTGTATTTATTGCTTTTTTTTTCAGGCATTACACTTAAGACTAGGATCTTGATCCTCTGTGCTCCTGGCACTGTTTGTGCCTATCAAGTTAGCAAGTCACTGGATTGGGATGACTGATTTATACCTAATTTGCACACCAGGAGCTGATTTACATAGAGGCAGAATAGGCAGTGGCAGATTATTAAGCACTAGAAGACCAGAGCCTTTAGCAAGCATGACGGCAGGAGATCACCTGAGACACCCAACAACAGCTATGCAATGGTGGGTGTCCTGGGCTTCATCTTCCTCAACAGTCACAGGGTCTTTAGCATACCAAAAGGGGTGCACTCTTACCAAGCTCTGTTCTCCACCTGCCTCTACCACTTCCCAGGGGCAATAGAGGCTTCCTTTTCCCCCCATACCTCTCTTCCTCTGGTTATCAATCCTGAAGTGCCTGAGGTAGGTCTGGCAGACATGCTCCGTACCAATGTAGGAGGGGAGTAGAGGAAGGTACACAGTAGGACCAGGCATAGCACAGGAAGACCTCAACTATCCCTTACAGGAGCTGAGGGGGTTTCACAGTCATGGCCTCTACACCTCTTGAGAAATTCAGATTTTGGGGTAACCACTCTATTACAACCTTAAACATTAAACTATGATGAGAGCAAACAATCTTATTCCGTTAGCGTCTTTGGAGGTTACACTACACAATTTTGCCTATGCACTAATGTACCTTGCTTCTTGTAAATGGCAGTGCACTCTGCAGCTGATGAGAACCTGCTCCATGCTTGTCCCTCCCAAATCCTTCAAGGATCATCACTCTTTGACTGGTATTTCTGGTGGAATGCAGCCAACAAGACTCTCTTCCTCATCCACTCCAAAGGCACTAAATCAGAGCAGTTACAGGAACTGATCGCAAGGAGAAGCCTGAATCCACTTTTAAAACACCATCATTAGTACCTTAGCACCTGGCTGAATGTTGCCAATACAAGAGGCTTCGTATTGCAAAGCAATTCTTGATGGTTGTTAAATTGCTACGGTCAAAATAAAATCATGCAAGTGGAGTGTGCAGGAAAGTCACCTAGAAATTTCTAAACTGCATTATTAATTATATAATTTCACTTGCTGGAGAAGCAATATTTTACAAACAGTAGAAAACAGAAGAGATGTCTGTGAGGTGAGGACTATCTCTTTTGTTCTGAGTATTTACAGGGGCTAGGAGAACAAGCGTCCTTACTAAAAGATAAGCAATAAAGCTGTGTTCCTAAGTCACTAACAGGAGAAAATAATTTGCAGGCATAGAACAATATGCAGTAGTATTTGCAAACCAGGAAGCTTTCAAAACTGTTGCTGGCTGCTACAAAAAGGATAATTTTTAAAAGCCTTCTCCACTCATTTAACTAAAGGAGCAGATTCCCCTTGTTCTTCTCTGATGTAACCAATCCCAGTGAGCAGCCATTTAATGTCTTTTGCAAGGCAGGATAAAGCTTATGTATTAGCATCTCCATACTAGGACCCATGTACTAAGTTGAGCTTCCCAATGTCATGTGAAGGTTCTCCAGTGGAAATTTGGGGATCCTCTTACATTTCTACTATTTTTCCACCATAATTTTTTGCTATGCTCCACTTCTGTGTTTAATAATATGGTGTCAGCTGTTGCCCAGGCTGGGCTTGATGACCCAGGAGATCTTATCCGGGTCCTCATTTCAACAAGTCAGGTTTGTGACATTTCCAACAGGCTGCCACCGGTGCATGAATAACCTCAATTAATCTCTTGAGAGGTAAGGAAGGAGAGGGCATCAGATCCATGCAAAGCGCAAAAGCAGTCAAAACTATCCTAAAACCTTGGAGGGGATAAATATCACTCTTTGCATGACCTTGAAACCTGAGAAATCCCCAATACAACTGAAAATGGATAAGAGATTTTGCTTTTTAGTCATCAAGAAGGTGAAAATCCATTTGACAGGTGTCACAACATCCTGACTGCTGGCTAGCCCCCAAGGACCACAGGCAATGCGTTTACTTGGCACCTTGCTTCTGTAGGTGTCAATCCCAGCCAAAAGGAAACCCCACACCGATGTTCTTGCTCAAGGTTGAGTGTGGAGGGCAAGCAAGGTAACTGAAGGTGGGAATGTCCGAGTTAGCTCTGCAGATGGAGAAGCTCAGATGGTCGTTGCATGGCTGCTAAAGGGTGGGTAGATCAAGTCTGGAAAAATACAGCCATTGTTTCTCTAATAACAGGCTTCTGTCTCGATGAGCTGGTTCAAAGCTCATTGACCTGCATCTATCTACTGCCCTTTTCTGGAGAGTCAGTGAAAAAAAAACCCAAACACCAAAAACCACAAGTAATTTTTTTCCCAATTTTGGGTGACAATAAAAGTGCTGAGAATCCTCAATTTTCTCATAGTCTGGACATTTTACATTTCATGCAGGTCCAGCAGTAACACTTGTGTTCAATTTCAAAGAGAATTCCTGGGAAATAATAACTGTCAGTCATATTCACGTCAACTTCTCTATGCTGCCTTGTTCACTGAATGTCCTCTTGAAACTTTTATTCCCCTAGGGCATCCTTCAGTCAACCACTGCCACTGAGCTGCCAAGGTATAAAATCAAAAGAAAGTGAACAATGAAAAAAAATTACGAGAAAGAGCGAAGTGGGAGAACAAGCTCTGAAAAGAGATTACGAAAATGGGCCACTACCCTCCTGATTTTTCCTGAAGGCAGCGTACTTGCTATGCTCCCTGTATGTCTATGTGCCACAGTCTGTATCTACAGAGATCTTATGTTTGTGGAACTTCCTTGAAAAGGTGAATGTATTTCTAATGAAGGCAATATTTTATCTTGTGTCAGCTATACATATCTTTTTTCATCCCTAGCTCCTACTTACCCATTTGTGACCCTGGCCAGGAACAAAAGATTACATCTGTAGACTCTTTGTCCTGTGAAGCAGATTGCCTTGACCAAGAATTTCAAAAGCCACTTGACACAACATTGGGTATCCAGCTTAAGACTTTTTGCAGGTTTCCATGGCTCTGCTAGAGAAACCTCTCAAAGATTTAACAGATGGGTACCCAAAAATCCCTCCTTCTCGGAAACTCCTGGTTTGTTGCCTTGTTTGCTTTATAATTTGATTACAAAAGAGGTGGCTGTTAGTATTCCAAATACCAGAAATAATAGTTACAAACTCAAGTTTTTACTACTTAAGGACATCAAAAAACTCAACAGATTTCCTGGGTTACTGCATTCACTCCCTGTGGTGTGTCCAAAAATCGTAACAGTTAACAATCTCCAGTTTCCTCCTCACACTGCTTCTTTCCAAGAATAGATTCCCACACTACTGAGAAATCCTTCTACTTTCACAATTTCTTGCAGCGTTCCCAGCAAACATAGAAGTGCCTCCTGCTGTGCTTTGTATTTGGTCACTCTTCAGCTCTGTTTCTTCTGGGCACCAACTGCTCTTCTTTCCACATGACTCATTTTCCAGCCCTTTGTTTGATTACCCTCTCACTTGTAACAATTTCATCCTGTTTAAAAAAACAGAACAAAAAATCAGATATGTTTTACCGCCAAACTAACTCAAAGTAAGTTTGCGATGGCAATGGAATAAATTCCCTCTTTCTGCTTGTACTACATGATACTTTTATTAACACAACCCCAATACAGCATCTCCCTTTTTTGCGAGACTGTCATTTCCAGTTTATCATCCTCTCTATAAATCCTAGCTCCTCTGTCCTTCTTGGTGGCACTGCTGCCTCTTCAGGATGATTATGAACTCAGTGGTAGACTACCAACTACTTAAAAGCCATAAAAGAGATGTGTTGCACTTTATCTCCAGCTCAGGATATGTTGAGGAATCTATTCTTTATTGGCATTATTTCTCCTTTCTTTTTTTTTTTTCCAGCTTCCAGCAGCTGCTTGCAACAATAGAAATGATAACAATGAAGCAGTGTTGTTATTTTGATTTAATGAGCCCACTATTCTGTAAAAGAGTCAATAATTCCCCAAAATAACATCATCACTTCCTGTAAGGCTGTAAGAGGGAGCAGAAAAGTTTGTGAGAGCAGTAGAGTCTTTTCTCATCACTATTCATCCTTTGGGGACTGATGGAAGAACAAAAGGCGTGTGTTGTTTGATGCCTGGTAAACCTAGTACAGTGAGTCAATGATTGTGATAACTTCTGTGGTAGCAGAACAGGCTCTTTTATCTGAAAACAAGGATTAGCACTATTTCTCACATGATGACCAACTGTCTTCACCATAAACAGGGTTGAATTGTGTCTCTTCATTTATGCAGGTGCCCAAGACAAAAAAATCCCTGCAAAGTGGGATAGACCACAAGAAGGATGCTTGTGTCAGGACCTATCAGTAAGAGCCCAGGGCATGGGCCAGTGTCCATCTGTACTTCCTGAAGGTCTGTGGATCATTCAGAGTGGGCCAGTTTACACAGGAATGACCAGGAGTGCAGGGAGATGAGAATTTTAGGGGTAAGAACAAACAACAGATTGATGAGCAGCAAAAAGCACTACTATGTCCTTCCCTGAGCTTGCAGGTGGCATTGTAAGCATAGAAAACGTTCCCACAGAGAGGAATAGAGGATAGAGGAAAGTCCAATGGGGCAATTGGCAGAAAACGGCATCTTCCTTAGATATGGGAAATTTGCCTTTTTCACATCCCCGTGACAGACCTGGCTTCTTTACATGTTCATTCCAAGCTGAGTCTGACTCGTCTATGAACAAGACAGAGCTCTTCACAGCTTTGTAGATACACTTATATATGATGAAGATGAAAATCTCTTTCAAAAATATATTCCAACTTAATAAAACTATGTCCAGCACTGAAGAATCCAATGTAAACATTGGTAGTTTTGTTTCATGACTACTTGCCCTAACAATATAAAAACTAATTTATTTCATGTCTAAAAGTTTAGGGTGAACCGTGACTCCTAATACCTGATCAGGGACACTTTTAGACAATGCCAATTTATTATTTTCAAACATCTTTTTTTCATGAAGGTATTATTATTTTTTCTTCATATTCTTCATAATTTAAAATTTATAAAGTAGAATTTTAATGAATGGTTAAGATATCTGGTAGACAAGATAAATAGTCTGAAACAGAATAACTAAATCTAGCAAAAGGAAAAAGATGGAAATTATTTATGGGAGAGCAAAGATGCAGGACAAATGTAGAAGTCATTACTAAAAAAATTATGATCCTGTAAATTAAGTTGTCTCCAGCCACCAGAACCAAACACTGATGCCGTGGGCTCAAAAGTCCTCAACTTCCACATTTTTTCTGCTAAACAGAAAAGCCATCTCTTGCCAAAGTTACAACGCACATGTGATTGATTATTATTGTGACTCCTTTTTAACCACAATTCACGGTGTCAAGGCAAGGATAGCTCTGCCACAGTTCTTGCGCCACTGCTGACTACCCCATACAGAATCTCAGACATGGTCCCACATCCCACGTGGCTCTAGGTTTCTGGCTTAAGGAATGGAACTCAGTCCTTGTCTCACATACAGACACTTACTATTGAGTATTTCTATCTAAAGGTCTTAACCTGGAGCTGAAGCCCATAGAGGCAAGTTTCAGTTGCTTTCCAAGCATAGGTCCACCATCCAACCATAGATATCCACTAGGCCTACCAGAGATGGCTCAGCACCTACAAGAAAGTCCTACTATTCTGTGCATAGTGGTAAGTCAGGCAGATTGTACACATAAACACTGCTTTGCAGCACATAACTGAAATACCCACACTACCCACTGTGTGCCCAGGAGATGAGTCCAGTTAAACTTCATCAGTTTATTGATGAAGGATCTACAATATTATACTAACTCAGAGAGGCAAAGCTTATAATTCCAAATCCATAAGCTTTGCTTTCCTCACAGGTGCCGCAGTAGCTCAGAGCAAAGCCAGATTAATATGCAGAAATCTCTAACAGCATTTATCCTTGCTGTTGATTACACTTAACGAACTTTCCATCATGTCACTTAATTCCCCCCTGCCTCCTTCAGAAGCATAAATTAGAATGTCACCTACAAGAGCACCCTTCAGAAACAGTCAGAAATAGAGCCAGCATTCTTGGAAAAGCAGAGAAGAATGCAGAATACCAGCCTCATCTATGTTTCCTATGAACAGGAATGGGAATCAACAGCTTAATGAATTGCAAAGCTATTTAATGAAACTGTGATTTGTCAAAATATTTACCCAAGCTCCCAGTCTAACTAGCAAAGCATCATAAAAGTTTGGTTCATTGCTTGTGCAGATAATGCTCACCCTTTATCCTAATAAACACAGATACTAAAATCAACACCTAAGTAAAACATGAGCCACCAGAGCTCTGAACAGGTTAGTTGTGATATCAGAAACAGGCTGTAATCGTATGGAGCTTTACATAAACAAGCTGATTTTGCTCCTTAATGGCTTTTCAATTTGTGTTCTTTGTTTATAGCAATCTCAGGCATTGTGCAGTGTAGACATGGCCATAGAACCTCATGGTAGGATCTCAAGACAGATCTCCCACAGTACAGCCATTCATGTCCTGTTGAAGTCAGATGCAAAACTTTCATTGACGCCTATGTTTATGGCTTTTGCTTCCAGGTTTTTCTGTGCTTCTTTATGTGCCACAGAGGGATGGTGTTGTGACAACAGATGCTTTCTGAATTTATCAGTTAGTGCTGCATATTCCCAGTTGAATCCCCAGTTGCGGCTTTGTCTGGCTGTCTGATTTGTGCGTTTCTCAGGTATTCATCTATAGCAGCATCAAATTATTAGAAATGGAACAAACACCCAGGTTTTATGTTGACTTTTAAAAGCAATCCTCCCATTCACACTGAATGATGCGACGGTAGCCATTTGGCTCAGAGCCATACAAAAGCAGAATCAACCTTTTGTGCCATTGGACTATGTCAGATGCCAGTGACCTTTACTAAAGCACAAATATATGGGAAAAAATTAGCATTCTTTAGTCTAGAAGAGAGTAATGAAGTATATCAGAACAGCACTCAAGTACGTGAAAGGTAGCTTCAGCAGGCAGTCTATTCTCCAGAAGCCACTTGAGAGACAACAGGAAGTATTGAACTTGAAGGGCAACAAGGGAAATTTAGACTGGGTATTAGGAAAATCTTTTTCAATGTAAGGATAGGGAAGCACTGGAAGGCAGGAGAAAATGGTGTAAGGATGTCGGTCCCATCTGTTAGACAAGCGTTTCCCAGGAAAGGTACAAGTTAATCACTCCTGTTTAGGGGCAGCAGAAGGGACTGAATGACCAAGGGAAAGCTTTTCCAAGTGTCTTCTAGATTTCTAAGACAACATGGGGCAAAAAGGTGAGTAAAGGGTGACAGACCTGTAACGTTGACAACTATGTGAAACCTCTGCTCCAGGTGCTCCTGTGGAGAAGGCTGAGGCTATGCTCATGTGCCTACTTGGTATTCCTCCCTCTGGATGAACAGGACTGTCTCTCAGAAGAGGATCCACAGCCAAGATCCATGTTGGTGGTTGATTTTGAAACCTAGTGCCAGACCTTTCTAAGTTAGATGTTATATTTGAACATTGGTGACAAAGAAATGACTGAAGAGCAATTTGGTATATATGATATTGAGGAGGGTATGTCTCTAAAGAATATCACCTAAGCTCTTTGTGATGTGTTTCTTAGTCCCCTTGCATTTTGCCATGCAGCTGGGGGATGTGATCTTAGCCAGGGAACTGCTAAATGTTGGCAAATTCACAGCACAAGACAAGCTCTACCTCAGCAAATGTTTCATGTTATCTAGGTTTATCTTTCTCCCTGAACCTCCTTTGTAAACAGAGAGCGGCAGAATATAGATTCTCTGTCAGACAGCTGAATCCAATTCCTGTCACTTTCTGGCTCGAGTCCCCCTTGGAAAAACAGGAAGCAAACTTTTATTATCAAAATTGCTGTGCTGGATCCAAACCAAGCTGATGCCCAGGTGACATTTGAGTAACAGTGATTTTTTTTTGTTGTTTTCGAGTATGACTTTGAAGCAGCAAGATTCAGTGCTCCACATCTCATATTGATTTTGGCTGCTGAATGTTTTATGACAAGGAGTCACCCTGCATGAATTCTGAATAGGAGATCAATAGGCTGCTTAAGACGTCCTGCTGCATTTAGCTAACTGACACACTGTCTTTCCATCACCACCACCACTCCTGACCCTTTTCCCTCCACATCCCATTCCAACTCTGGACATTTTTCCATGTTCATCCCTTGAAAGATTTCACCTGCAGTGTTATTACCTTTCTGATGTACACCCTAATAGATCAGACAGTTGGCGCATGACTTTTCTGATTAGCAACGTGATTAGCACCAGGGCAAAATCTGGAGGAAGGAAAAAAGTGAGTTTGCAAAATGACTGCTTCCCTTGTATCTTCAAAGTTTCCATCCCAAGAATGGATTCCTAGAAAAAATTTCCGTTGCATGAGGAGTACATTATGTATAATCTGTTTCAAAAAATACAGGTTTATACCTCATCATTATTTGGGGACATTCTTAGTGATTCACTAGACTAGGTTCATCTAAATCAAATGCTCTTTTGAGCTCGTGGAAACAGCTGTGCTGTTTCTCAAACTTAGTTCCTGCAGCTCTTCTGGTTCTGGGAACAGAAATGCTGGAACCCAGCCAGAGAATAGCTCCCTCCTCTAAGAATCAGAGGTCTCGTTCCCTCACACCTCCCTCCCCATCTCTAAGCTCAGAAGATGGTATCATGACAAGAGAGATATGAAAGGAGCAGCAATGGTGAGGTAGAGACCCTTTCACTGAGAACTGGACTCAGATCAATCCATTTCACAGAAACCAACACATCACATGAGTATATGATGTGGCTCTCTGCAAACAGTGCTTGCCACAACTATGCAGTGCTAGCCCCACAACTTGTTTGGTTCTGCCACAGCTCTAAGGAGACAGTAGGTGAGGGCTGCTGTCCCTCCTGGAGGTCTGGGATGAGAAAAGCACCATCCCAAGCCCTTCCAGTGACAAGCTGATCTCTAAACTCAGGTTTCTAGGGCTTCACCACATCACTTTGCCCTAGCTTTGCTATTTCCCCTTCTCATGAGCAAGCTCAACTGCACTCTTTTATCGTCCAGGGAAGCAAAATGTAATTCTGTGTCACTGCCTTGAGACAGGTCAGGTGCAGGAATTACCCATCAGATTAGAGTTCAAAGGAGAAACAGAACTCTCACCACTGAAATCTTCTGTCCCTTCCTGCTTAATCAGAAGGATAAATTTGGGTTCAGAAGTTACAATTTAATTTATGAGCAGTGAATAAATATCCTAATGATTTTTTTTTTTTAAGTATTAGCTCAGAAAAATTCTTATTCTATTCTGTTACTTACATTTATAGTGGAGAAGGGAATATGTGACAGAGCTCAGCTCCTATCCCAGATGACTGTCCAGGGTCTAGAGGCTGTGGTACTTAATCCAAAGACTATTAATGAAGCAACCAAGAAGTCATTTTAGTGACTTTTGTGTTAATTAGCTCCTTCCAATTAAAAAAGAAAAGTACAAAATGAATCTCAGGAAAAAGGAATCTGTCTGGCAAACAAGTCAGAAGAGAATACACATCTAAGTAAATTTGTTCTGCACCATTTCCAAGAGTAATAATTAGTCACTGGTCATTAACAGCAGCCACAGATCCCCTCCTTCTCTCTGTTGTCACTTCTTTGTCTTCATTTTCCCAGGAGGAGACAGTAAGGAGAAGAGACAGTTCCAGATAATTCTTACAGGACATGTTTTTACTTTCCCAGGAGTAGCTCCATTAAAGCCTTTATAAAATAAAATATTTTATAAATGATTACACTAGCATGGAACAGCACACCACAAGAGACAGACATGGTCATTTTCAAATCTCTCTCCAAAATGTGTTTTAATTTTTCAGCCAAGCTCTATAATGATTGGAAAATGTGATCAATTGTAAGTTCAGAATAGAACTAGCAAAACTGAAATAAAACCAAATTTTGTGTTTATTTTGTATTGTCTTTATGACTGCCAAAAGCGAAGCCTTTAGAGGGTTTCAACTGGGAAAAAAAATAAGAACTTCAGAGAATATTTAAAAATCATTCTCATTCAATCTCTTACATACTAAAAAAATCATATTTCCATACAGTTTTATTTAATATCATTTCTTCACCGGTAATCTCATTAGAATCCTCTTTTATTAACCATTTCTGGCTCAACAAGAAGTGGATGACTGAGCCCTGGAGGAATCCCAAGGGCAGAGCAAGAAAGGGCCTGCAGTTCTGAAGAGTGGAAGATGGCTGCAAAGAAAGACAGCATGGTACAGGTTTCTCATAAAAAGAAGAACTGTGGCTGTGGACAACATCTGTCCCTTTCTGGATATGAAAGAGATAGTGCAAAGGATCTGTCCCTTCAATTATGAGGAAGGAATAGCAGTAGCTCCAACTACCACAGTGCTCCACCTAACCCCAGAGCATGGTAGAGTGGCCAATGCCTACAGAGCTTTTCAGGAGAGACTGTAGGAAAGAAATGACTGTAAGTCTTTAACAGCACACCAAAAGCTGCAAATGCACCATTTACTTAATCAGTGGGAGATGTTGTATCAGACAATATTGCAGGTCACAAAACAGACCAGCCAGGTATTTACCAGGCAAGAAAATTGGTACAAGCTGACCTTAAAACAAAGACTGCCTTATTTGCATGTAACCTAGCTTAGATTGTGTAAAATGAAAACTGAACTGGGCTGAGGCATTTCGAAGACTGCAACTGGTAGATGGAAACTAACTTAAGAAAGTCTCTGACTGAACGTAAGTGATCATTCTGCATAGTGCCTGGGAGTCTGTAAGGAGTTAATTTGGAAGGCAGAGGACCAGAGGGAGCTTGCAACATGAAGGGACAGCACCATCAAGGTACAATAGAAGGACATAAGAAACAACACAATAACCTAGACTCTTCTACAGAGATGCATTCAATCTAATTAAATCCTCACTTAACTGTGGCTTGAATATTTGTAGCAGATGTTGACTTATTAAAAATCTTCAGTAGTTAGTGAGAGTGAAATGACACGTTCAGTGACTGCTAACATTGTGTGTGACTCTAGTTGTGCTTTGCTGTGGTGATTCGTATTAAGTATTTGCCATACCATAGGAGTTGCCATGCCCACCTCATTTACAAATCAAGGGTTCATGAGCAAAGTCTTCCCTCAATATCCTGGCCCCGATGGTGAGAAGCAGTGGTCTTGGGCACAGAACAGCCGTGTCTTCAGAAGAATAGATCTGAGGTGACTTCACTCAGATAGTGCCTCTTCCATGAACGCTTATGAGAGCATGATATTGGAGTAGAGGCACTGAACTTGAATGCAGACTATCTGATCATCATAACCTGATTATAATAGAAAGAAAATAGCAGTCATGGAGCCACTAAAGAGCCTTGTTCCTTGGTGCTAAACTGAAATTCAAATGTGTTTCTCAAAGACACTTTTCATGAGTGTGAAGACATCTATATAGGATCCTCTTAGGGGCCAAATACCTCTTCCAGGGCTGGAGAAGCAGAAAGATATTGTGTGAAGAGAAATAAATGGCATTTTTATCTCCATTTACTACACTTTAGTGGGTTTTTCAGGAAGGCAGGTTAACTGGTCTTGAGAAGGGAAGCAGGGCCTATACTGGAGGTGTAGAGGTCCTGAGAGCTCAGGAGTGACTTGCAATGGTCTCTGCCTGGCTTTCCACTTTTTTATAGCAAGCATGCTGGTGTCCCCCATGTGCTTTATAAAATTGCCCATCTCAGCTGAAAACTCTTTGTACTTATTTAAAGTTCTTAACATGGCGTGACTCTTACTCCAATGTTTCTGTAATGGACACAGGCAACACATTTGGTAGGCACCAGATAAAGTATGAGAGCATCCTTGGGAGTCTCCCTTGGATTTCCTGCTCTTCAAGTAATTACCTTTTGCTTGCATGGATGCTTTAAGCTTAGCGTAATCCAAGCTAACGGGAACTGACAGAGAGAGCACAGAAGAGAGCCCCCAGATGGAGAAACATAAACTAAGTATGAGCTCCACAGGCTTCTCCTTAGATGTTAATTGTCCTGAATTGTAATACAACATTTTCTGAGCTAACTGATTCTCAGATGGAATCTTTTAAAGCTCCTCTTTACAAAGGAGCTGAACTGCCTCCTGCTGGGTATAATCCAAATGGAGACTGTGCTCCCCTTCCCTACAAAGGGATTTGGCCAATCTCCTTCCCAGAGATAGGGATGGTGTGACGCAACAATTCTGCTCTCCCACACAGAGCGCTCAGAGTAGCTTTGATAGTCCTTGATATTGTTATGAAGCTTTAAATCCTTCAGTCTTTTAATCACTCTTCAGAGGCTTTCTCTAGATCCTCTGAATATAAAGAGCTACTGATATATTCAGGCAAATATTTACAATGCCACACTTTACAGCAGGGCTGAGATTTCCCAAACAGTGTTTTGGAGCTGAATGACCAGTATCTATGACTGCTAATGGAAATAAATTGCTTCAATACCCCACAGAGCTTTGCAAATAATCACTGGAGTCCATTGACTTATGAGTTCCCTGGTTTTTTTCTTTATCTGCCTATTTCAGAGAATTCGCTATCTCAAGCAAGCTGAAGTCATGGAACATGTCTTTTCACCACAAAATGGTTTGAAATGCCATACGAAATTTCTACCCATGCAGAAATATGTCTACTTCAGTGAATTTTTAATTTTTCCCTTCAAAACAATCTTTGTATTTGGGAATGTATTTTCTTTGACATCACAAATGGCCAACACATCTCCTTGATTCTTGCAAAAAATGACAAGAAACTGAGTATAAGGACTAGTGCAATTAGTATGACACCAGTGCTAAATGAACAGAATTTTGACATAGAGATAAATTCCTTAGCTTACAGGTTTGAGGACATTGCTTCCAATTTGCCTTTCACCTGAAAAATTGTATATAAAAACTCCCATATCTTCACCTCTAGAAATTATTTCAGTCATCGTTTATATGGAAAAACTCAAGTTCCAGACAAAACATAAAAGACCCCACTTTTTCAGGTGCAAACCAGGTCAACAAATATTGACAAAAATGCAAGAATGAACCTACAAGAGATATCTAAATTTCCTCTAAAAGCAAGTATTGTTAGGACAAGAACAACAAGCGAAGCAGAAAATGTGACTCTGGCTCTGTAAATCCACAGTTCAACCAATCCTTGAATAGCGTGTGCAGTTCTGGTCTCCACACCTCTAAAAAGTGTGTAGTAGGGCTGGAAAAAAATATTTTTTTTCACACAAAACATTCTAGACCTGGAGAACTCCTTTCCATAGGATGATGAAGTCTCAATTTCATAGAAGAAGAGACTGATGTGTATTTAAGAGATATATCCATTGAGAGTTATGGCACAGGCCAACCCAAACCGTGAAAAGGATAGTAGAATATCAGATATGTATCATACATGTTTATCTGGTGTTTATTCACCTTTAAGTATCTTCTTATGGCCGCTACTGGAGAGATGACACTTGTCTAGATGAACTCTCTATGTTCTTTGGTGGACAGCTTTTCAAAGAAGTTTAAAGCCAGCACCATGCTAAAACAAAGACAGCCTCTTTCACTGTTTATTTTATCCAGTCTCCATTTCTAATTTACTTCTGAAGTCAATAAGTCTAGTAAGTCCTAGAATTTCATTTAGGAACTATAACAGAATAGATACGTCTTACAAGATTTCTTGAACCTTTCTGCCAAGCAGTTAGTCCCCACCTGTGTAGCCAACCAGCTTTCAGTGACAGCCTCGATTCTTGTCTCATCTATAGGATGGTTTTTGCCCTGAAAACTCATTATACTCAATAAAAGTAGAACATTGAGAAAAACTTTAAAACTCAGCTGGATAATAGAAACATAGTTCCTTTATAAACTAACAAATTCTACATACCCATGGCGTTAATGATTTACATTACTCTTATTTCAGTTTAAAATAATTCAAGGAAGAAATGTCAGATAGCTCAAGTCTACTGAGTATAGTTCTTTTGGAAATGTTTCCACTGAAAAAAAATTACATTCAGGTCCACTGATGACTTGTTAGTCCTGCTGTTATTAACCTGGGGCTGGTTCTTCATTTTTCTTATTCAATTTTTATTTCAATAAAACTCTGAATGACTTCTTCCTGGGATACAGCTCTGTTCAGCTCCAGCTGACTTACTGTAAGTAGAGTGCACAAGGGTGTAACATAATCAGCACAGAGAGGCTTGAAGAGAGTTCACATGAAGTTCTATTTTTAACACCTAAAGTGACAGCAAACGCAACCAGTGAACCTCAAAAAGGAGATAAAAAATCAAGCTGTGATTTAAAGAAATATCAAAGTGAATATTTTCCAACCCAGCAGATTTCTTGTTTGAGCATGCAAATCCAACGTGGTAATAACTAGCTCATACAATCAGATAGAGAGAGGTGTGTGTGGTCTGCCTAGACTTCAGTAAAACTTTTGATACTGTTTCCCACAGCATTCTCGTGAAAGAACTGGCTGCTCATGGCTTGGATGGGCATACATGTCACTGGATAAAAAACTGGCTAGATGGCCAATCCCAAACAGTGGTGATGAATGGAGTAAAATCCTGTTGGCAGCCAGCCCCAGAGCTCAGTATTGGGGACTATTCTCTTTAATATCTTTATCAATGACCTGGACAAGGGGATCAAGTGCATCCTCAGTAAGTCTGCAGATGACACCAAGTTAGGTGGGAGTGTTGATCTGCTTGAGAGTACGGAGGCTCTACAGAGGGATCTGAACAAGCTGGATTGATGGGCCAAGGCCAATGAGGTTCAACGAGGCCAAGTGCTGGGTCCTGCACTTGGGTCACAACAACCCTACACAGTGTTACAGATTTGGGGAAGAGCGTCTGGAAAGCTTCCTGGTGGAAAAGGACCTGGGGGTCTTGGTTGACAGCTGACTGAATATGATCCAGCAGTGTGCCACGGTGGCCAGGAAGGCCAACGGCATCCTGGCCTATATTAGATGTAGTGTGACCAGCAGGACTGAGGAGGTAATTGTACTTCTGTATTCAGCACTGGTAAGGCTGCACCTTGAATACTGTGTTCAATTTTGATACCTCACTACAAGAAGGACATTGAGGTGCTGGAGCGTGTCCAAAGAAGAGCAATGAAGCTGGTGAAAGGTCTAGAGATCAGGTCCTACGAGGAGAGGCTGAGAGAACTGGGGCTTAGTCTAGAGAAAAGGAGGCTCAGAGGAGACATTATCACTGTCTACAACTCCCTGAAAGGAGGTTG
>JAVSBS010020588.1:47982-69799 GCA_033124195.1 Coracias cyanogaster | reverse complement strand
GGGGGAACTTCCCATGTTGTACATTTGTTTAAACAGCAGCAAATGTAGTAAGTCTTCCAGGAGTGGAGTGGGGGGAGAAAAAAAAAGTGGATGCCATGAGTGTAGTGGTCTGTGCTCAGGTTCTTGAGCAGCCCCTTTGCCAGCGCCCCATCAAAGCTGACAAGGGAGTTTATTCAAGGCTTGCAATAGAAACATAAGACTCAATTATGTGGTGTAGTTATTACCTACGGTCTCCACTGAGGATAAAGAAAATGTTATGTGATCCCTTTAAAACTGTTAAAAAACGGAGAAGTCACCTGGTGATGGTAGTATGGTGCTTTCAGGCTGTGTTTTCAAGATATAATCGACTGTCCAGTCACCTGCTTAATGCTCTTTGATTTGATGATGCCATTAGCATATGATTTTTCATCGAGTTCTGCTTGGTACTCATGAAAATCTAGAGATCTATGTAAAACACTCTACCCTCATCTCCTGCCAAGGTATTTGGTGATAATCTGGAATAACTTTGTGCTTCCAAGGAATCTTATTTTAGATCTATCTTAATATTATCAGTTTTATTTTAGATCTTGATAATATAGACAATATTAATCTATATGTATAATATATATGGTAACATTAAATGTGAATCTAAAGTAGTAATAATATGTCTTAATTAAGACATTCAGCTTCTATATGTAACCTAGACCAGCCTATGTAAATCAAATTAATGGCAATTGTAATGGCCACAAGGTGAGGTAAATGTAGCAGATATCATGGTTCAGTAGTAACAATTACAAATCCAAACTACAAGTATGATTTCTGGTTAGCTCATAATAATTTTCTAGCCAAAATGAGAATGGAGAGTTCATAGAATCATAGAATGGTTTGGGTTGGAAGGGAACTCAAAGACCATCTAGTTCCAACATGGGTTACTTATTCATTATGTTCTTAAAAACTGAAGTATTATTTTTAACATCTTCCTAACATTTAGAAGTAAATCTAACAATGCAAAATTTTGGGATAAATCCTCCAAATATTTTCCTGTGAAAGATTCAAGCTTTCCTAAATTATTTTTTAGTTTTACATCATTGTTTAAAGCAACCAAGAAGCTATAAATGCAGCTGCATCACTGTTTCAAAAAGCACCTTGGGTCAAAATGCTGTCTTGGACTGGAATTTCACCTTTCCAAGATGCTTCTGTCTTATTCTTTCTTCTACAAAAAGCTTTTATAAGTTGCCTTTAGTAATGCCCAGTAATGTTCTACCAAGTCATTGGTACAAATACGTTGATCACGTTGCTGCCTGAAAAGGGAGAACTCTTAATTAAGAAGGCAAGTTTGCTTAGACCATAATCTTCATTCTGGCTTCTAATTTTTGCCTTTTATTCCTAACACCTGGCATCATTCTGCAAACAAGCACCAGTAAATTCTTATTCAAGCTTTTAATGATCAGTCACCTGTCTATCAATAATTCCTTATTTTTACATTGGTCAGGAGGCACTCAACAAATCCAACAGAGCTTTCTCTATTCTTCCATGAAAATAAAAACCTAGATCAATAGTAGAATATGAATCGAATGATTCCCTGTCATCCAAATTCAATGCTGTAACCTTGATGTGATCTTGGTACGGGTTACCTGATCTTTTTGTGGAGTATGAGATGTTGTAGAAATGTATCTTAGTCGTGCCATTCCTGTAGTATTCTCAGGACATAGACTGTGTAATTGACTACAGGCATCTTAGCTTAAAAGCCATCTTAGAGTTTCATCCAGTCCTAGTAATACGTATACAGTCCCATGGGCCGCATCCAAGGATTATGCTAATTTTATTAGCAACTCCTCTTCCTTTAATTAAACTGTATAAATTCCCACCTGGTCACTGTTGTGCCAACACCCGTCTTCCCATTTTTATTGGGATTTATAGATAATCTGTGGTTGTGCAGTTCAGTCTCAATTTCTCGAGTTATCCATTGTGTTTTCCACATGAAATAATGTAATTTTGAGGAGGGAATGGGGTTACAAATTGAGTTTAATGGGTTTGAGCAAACCTCTGGAACAAAGCAAAGACTCAAGTTACTGAAGTTGGCCAAGACTTTGTAGGACTCTGGACATCTAGGGGGCGGATCGCAACATCGGTATTGAAAATAACTTGCTGTCTGAAAGCACCAAGCTCTATGCTGCTGTTGAAAATACCTGCGAGCAAGCTCTGTATTAACATTGACTTTACTGTGTTCATACCACGAAGCAGAATGATGTGAATTCCTTAGTGGACTGTTAATTTACATGTTATACACTTTCAAATATTTCTAAAAGCAAACGTGAAATGATTAGTAATCTGTTCACATGCTTGCAAAATGTTATTAGCAAAATGCCTTGGGCAGTGTGTTATGTTGACTAAAATTGATAATTTTTGTGGTTTAAAACTAAAGTAATTCCTCCTGTCCCCAAAAAATCTTAGGACCTGCCCAGCTCTCCTGGTCATGCCAATTTTCAAGGTGTATGTTCAGCTGAGGGGGGAAGAAAGACCACAAACCCCACCAAAAACCACGCAGAGCAGTGATCTAAGGTTTGCAGTGATTTTTGACTCTTGGAAAGCCTCACTGAAAGTCTTCTGTGGAGTCCTGCAATGGTAAATGAGCTCTTATCTCTAAAATCACCCTACATAGGTGATTTTAGAGATTGTGGCATTTACCACTCGTACTTACGCAGGTTTTAAAGTGCGTACGTTGCTCTGAAGAAATCAAAACTGGCTCTTCTTTTTATTTCTCCATAACTTTGTCTCCAGCTGTGTGCGGTTCTGACAGAGCCAACACTCTGGACAAAATATCTCATGCTCCTCAAAGAAGGTTTGAGGTTTGGGTTTGTTTAAAGAGACCAAAGAGCAAGCTGTTTAATGGTATTTGTCAATCTATCTCTCTTTTGAATAATGGTTTCCGTGCCTTGCAGACTCAAATACAACGTGACACTTCCTCCTAAATGCCAACTATTCTGCCCTGAAGAAGTCTGGTCCTCAGGAGTTCCACTCCAGACCCAGAGGTTAAAAACCTGGGGTATTAAAACACAATAAAAGCTGTTGTGATGTTAAGACTGTGCAAAAAGCCTATGCACCAGCTGAGCATTGCCTGTACACTTGCAATATACTCCCCAGCAATTTACATTTACAGCTATGAAGTAAATGAATAACGAAATGCATCATCATTTTCTTTTTTAGCACATGGGTGAATTATTTTTCCAACGTGTGAAGGGGTGTTCGTATAACATCACGGTGCTTTGTGCTAGAGAAAAACAATTACAGTGAATAAGGTAGAATGGCTCTGTTATTGCAGTACATAAGACTTTGATTACATGCTGCCAAGATTCATACCAGCCTAGTAGTTGTTGACAGATAAAGTAACAAAAATGAAACTCATTTATTTTTTCTTTATTGAGACCTCAAGGTAAAGCAAATTTTCAGTTCTTGTACTTACTACATTGAAGGAACAGAGACTGACAGTCAAAATGTGCCAGTCCAGAAATATAAATTAAACCTAGTTTCATATCAAAGTTTCATTTAGTCTCTGAAAAGGAGCTGCTGCTTGGATTATTTTTGATCCTAAAACAAATACACTGTAGACTACTATAGTGTATCTCAGATGAATTAACCCCCTCCTATGTTTAGCTCATATATTTTCCAGGATATAGCTCTATGTCTATTCAAGCAAATTTATAATTTGTTATGGACTTATTTTCTTTTTTTTCTGTTTAGTAATAATTTACTGTGTCTGCAAACCCAGTGAACATGAGGATGGTTTTAATAGAGTACAGCACTTTTGCTGAAGGAAGGATGTATTTTGAGGAACAAGCTCTCTCTCCCCTCTTGTGTAAAGAAAATTCTTTTGGCTTTTACTGGGATTTCCTCCAGGCAGCTTGATGCTGCATTATTCCTTGATAAGTCTAATGAATTACTTTTTTTTTTTTTTCTTTTGTAAACTTGATGAGTTTCTAAAGAGCAGATAAAACTAGCTGTTGAAATGGAAAGTGCTAAAATGAGTGGCTTTATCCCATCAAAATCTTGGATTAGTTACCTAGCCCAACTGAATATAATTGCTGTTCAGATTAATGAGGCAGCATTCTAGTATCTCCTCTGTAATTAAACACTTCTCTGGTTGAATACAGTATTAGAGATGCACCAGACGTTGAAACCTCAGTGGTGAAATTTAAAACTGTTGAAATTAGAGGGGTCAGCTGTGAAACACAAATTCCTCAGCAGCATGGGTAATTCACTTGTATGCTGTGTTTCAAGAATAATTCGGTTTATATTGAGGATGCTAGATTTTTTTAAAATAAATTTTTCTTATCTTTCCATCATCTAAATTTGAGAATTTTTCTCATTAGTTCCTGAGCAAAAGTAACATAAAATGCACTTGTTTCCCGAATTACCTTTTCTGACCTTTCACAAGATGATAATTGCAGTACTAGTAGGCATAGAGGACTTGTTAAAAAAATTAAGCTTATAAAGTAGCAAAAAATGCCCCTTTGCTTGCTGGTGTCGATTTCAAAATTAACATTTTGGTTCATGTGCTTCTAATAATCGCTGACCCTTACTTCATGTGCTTTCCACAGGAAATGAATACAGCAGAAATTACTTTGACCCGTTGATGGATGAGGAAATAAACCCAAGGCAGTGTGGGATGGAGGTCAGTGAAGAAGGTGAGGCAGAATTAAGTATGTAATTTTGGTGTCAGAATATTCTTTTCCATTCATGAAAATGAGGTGACAAAGATCACATATGCAGTTCTATTTAAATATTGAGGTTTACAATTTAAATTATAAGCCTTAACCGCTCTCAACATGCTAGGCAATGTACATAGTCTTTGATCAAGGACAGTGAGTTAATGGACGGGTAAAAGTGAGGCTGTGCTATGCTCACTCCACTACCATAGCAAAATGAAGCGTGCTCTCACAACATTGTCTACACCATCTTCTGTTTAATGAACTTAGTCCAGAACTACACGGTAGCTTTCTTGCAACCCCGCTTCCAAAGTCCTTCTTGGAGAGCAATTTTATTCACACACAGAATGGTGAGAGTTGGAAGGGACCTCTGGAGATTGTCTTGTCCAAGTCCCCTGATAAAGCGGGGTCACCCAGAGCAGGGTGCCCAGGATCCTGTCCAGGTGAGTTTGGAATCTCTCCAGAGAAGGAGACTCCACACCCTCTCTGGGCAGCCTGGGCCAGGCTCCCACACCCTCACACCAAAGAAGTTTCTCCTCCTGTTCAGATGGAACCTCCTGGGTTCTAGTTTGTGCTGGTTGTTCCTTGTCTTGCCATCGGGCACCACTGACAAGAGTCTGGCCCCATCCTCTTGACACTTGCCCTTTAGATATTGATAAGCATTTATTACATTGATAAGCATTTATAAGCTAAACATGTGTTTGCCTAACAGAAGGAGACCCTAGAGTCCATAAAAGTTTCCAACACAGAAGGAGAATACTGGGGGGTTTTTGCTAATTTAGCCGAGAGGTTTAGCTTTGTCTGTGGGCAAGGAGTGGAAGGGTGTGACTCTGCAGAGCTAGGAGAACAGAAGTAATGCATAAGTATGAGGGAGATTAAGCAGGAGGTATTGTCTAGTGGAGGAAATTCTCTTTTGCCGTCCTGCCTTTTAGATAAAAAAGGGTGGGAACGGGCCTGCCTGAATTTGCATGGTCTTAAGTAAGAACATCATCATGGTAATGAAGTGCTTAGCTATGCACTGAATGCTTTGGCCCAGCTCCTGTTGTTAAGCACTAACAACCCGACAGCACGCAAGACCCAGCTCTCCCGTGTTACCTTGCTAGCCCTTCACGGCTTTAAACCGTGGGCTTATTTGTACTGCAGAGACTCTCTAGACATGCAGTTGTAGCCAAATCTAAAAAAAAATTTGTCATCTAAAAAGAATTTCAAAGCAGGTGACTTCTGAAATCCCTGAGAAACCTTCACTTTGAGTAGATGCAGACATTCAGACTTCTGAGGCAAAAACCTGACTGAGAAAAGCAGCCTCTAATGCACATCAGTAACTTGAATTTTTGTGTACTAGTGAACAGGTCCAAGATTTATGAAGAGTGAATTGCATCTAGCCTCGGTAATTTCCCCATTCATTGTATGGCACAGCAATGTAATACCTGGGGAGTCAACTTCTGGCTCGGTTTAGAAATTTAAAAAAAATATTTTGTTTCTGTTGTTACTACTTTGGTCCATCTTAGGAATAGGCTTCATGGGTCACGATTCGCTTCATAACCAGAGACTGAAAAGCGGGTTAGATTTCTGTAACTGTATGTGTGTGCCTAAAAACATGTATGGATAGAGTGATAACATAAGGGATACATAGAAGTGCAGTTTTCATCGGGAGAAAACATTCCCATGCCTGTGTTGAAGAAGCTGAGTGATACACACTTAACCCTAAATGTTCTTTTTTGTGTGTTTTGGTTTTCTTTTTAAAATTTGGAGCAGATTAAAGCTCTGAGAAAGTCCATTCTGTTCCAGGGGTGGGAGTGGAGAGGTGGTTTTAGGCACTTGCATATCAAGCTAGACCTGAGATCTGTGTGTGAACAGCTGTCCTTTGGTGTTACTCCTTCTTCTCCCCAGCAAAAATATCGCTCAAAGGTTGAGGTAACACTTGTTTGTTAAAGGTCTTTTAGGAACGGTACTGGCCTCAGGTTGGTTGTGTTAACATCTGCAGAGCATTTATAACATTATATTTACCAACACCTCTGCCAAGAGCAAGTCTTCTACATTAGAGGTATTCAAAAGCCATCCAGGTATGAGCAACTTGGTTTAAGGTGGCCCTGTTTGAGCAGGGGGGCTGGACCTGGTGACCTCCAGAGGTCCCTTCCCACCTCAGCCAGTCTGATTTGGGGATACTACCTAACCAGGCTCATGTCTGGCTTCCTTTTCCTTGCAGAAGTGTTAAATAAGTGGAACTACATTTGTACGTAGTGGACAGAGTCATCCTCCGCGGTCATCCTCTTATTGGAAACCATATAATTTACCTCCTCTTTCCAGCTAGCAGCTTGTCACTAACAATAGACAAAGGCAGAATAAGATGAAGAAATCAGGGCAGACTTTAAAGTTACACTCTTCTGAGGACTTAAGCAAGCCAGGCCCAATGCCCACAGAGAATAGCTGGTGGAAAGTAAATCTTCAGCCAGTTTCAGTCCTGATCAAGATATAATATTGCTCACCATGTAAAATGATACAACTATTTTTTTTAAACTCTTTCATAACTTAGAATAAAATGACAGTCACCTCTGTGATGAAAGTAGCACTGTGAAAACTATTTTTAAGTGTCAAATAGTTTCCTAACTTCTGTATTTTTATACCTTTATAATTTAAAATAGTGTTTCCTGAAATACTACTGTAAAAAACAATAGTTGTTTTGCTGTTGTTTTTTTAAGACCCGGTGAAATCTGATGAGCAAATCCTGTACAGCAAACTGATGAAGCTTCTAGAGGAAGAAAAGAAGACGCTGGACTTCCAAGGTAAATAACAAAATCATTTGTATAAAGAAAAATAAAACTCTTGTGAGCCTGGATGCGGGGAGGAGAGTGGGTAATCCATCCCTTTGAACTCAGAAGCAAAAGGGACATTGATTTTAATGCAAGTCTGTAAGATCTTTTCCACCAAATGTTTTGAGTCATGTTTATGCGGTTTTAAGTGTCACTTAAGTGGCTGCTTTCTCTAGGCTGCTTTTTGCATGTTGAATTCCACCTGTATGAAAGAAGACTGGAAATACGGCCGCTTCTGGGCTTAAAGCTCGAAATCTAAATCCTTATTTAAGCTCGTAAACCGGTGAGCCATTTGTCAGATGCACAGGTCACGTCACACGGTGTTTGAGGTTATCTATGTAAGGTAAGAAAACGTTTTCTGCCTCTGTTAGAAAATACAAATCGATGTTCCATCTACAGCAAAAACAGCGAAGTGTAGGAGAAGAGATTTCTTCACCTCAAGCTAAGAGCCTTACTTTGGCTCCACTTATTTTTACAGGAATTATTTAACACCCAATTGATTCACGAGACTGTTGCCGCCACAGCCTTTACCCAAGGTGCATGTCTGCTGCTCTCCTGGTTCCTCCTAGGAGATGTGGCACGAGGAAAGCCCTGACTTAGGGTAACATCTTTGCAACCCATTTTGTCTCATTTTAAATACAAGGAAAAGAAAGTACATCCACCACAGCAAAATGAATGAAGATGGTTGAAGCAAAAACCTTTTAAGGAATTATTAGCAAGTTCTCTGTTGTTGCATGTTTATGTAGAGCTCTATGTTGCTGAGAACGATTATAACAATGCCGCAGGTTGGTGATGTGAATGTCTTGCCCTATCCTAGCTGAATTTTTTTACTTTTCTTGCCTTGGGTGAATAAAATCCAGAAAAGAGCAAGACTTTCCTGAGGAAGCAAAGCTTGCACAGTCTCCACCTCTCTGTGTATCAGGCTGTATTTATCTCTGCCTGCCTGTGTTTCTGCCTCCCAATTTTTGAACCTGTAGTTCACTTTCCAACCCTGTTTTTTAACAGAGAGCAAGTCTCACAGGTCTGGCTTCCCTACCAGTTTTATGGAAGCGGGCCGCTGAGCAGAGCAGACAAGCATTATTAATGTCTCCACTGAAGGAAAAGCTAATATGGGAGTTTGGCCCTTATTAGACATCAGAAAATCCATCGAACTAAGATTCATTTGGTTCTACAGAATCACTTCTTTTCTTCATTTGACCACTGAGCTGAAAAATCACGTAGTCTTACAGTCCTAATTAATAGATATCCCCAAAGGAAAGGGAAGAACGTGGCTTAGAATTTATAGAATTGTGTATTTAAAGCATTCTGTTGCCGAGTAACCTGTTGGTCACTCTTGAAAGTCTCCTCTAACCAGAATGATTCTATACTATAAGGCAACTTAAAAGGCAAACTATTTGTTTGTTTTTTAAACAAAGATGTAGAATGTCTATTTTTTACCTAGGAATAATATCTCAAACAACCCAAGATTGTGATCCACGCAAATCTAAAAATGATGCTAGGTGAATACCATCAAAAGTATTTTCTGTTGTATTGTTCTTTGGCAACAACTGAAAAATTGAAGCACGTTGTTTTGCAGCGTTTTAGTTGCTTGAAATCGATGCATGAGCCTTTGGTGATGTACTTTTTTTAGCTACAATTTATACACCCGGTCTTCTAGAAACAGGCTGCCAAAAAAAGCATTTTCCATGCGGATTTTACAGCTGCTTTGCCCATTCAAACCCATGCTGAGGTGGAGTCTGCCGGTGAACCTACCCTTTAAATTCTCAGTATATTAATTAATGCTATCTGATAGACAAATGCAGGAGTAAATGAAGTTACAAGCAGATAAACTAATACCAGAGAGATTGTTTTAATCACAGCCCAGCATCTGCAAATACAGCCTGTGCTAAGTGGTGATTTAAGCTACGTGGAAAGTATGACTCGCAGTGTTGAGTACAGCCAAGGCAATGAAAAGTTTGACACGCATGCTAACAACTTGAAGCAGACAGTCTTTAATTAGTTTATCAATCTCCCAATGAATTTCTCCCTCAATTTGGTCAAGTGTTGTTCAAGCCTTCAACCTGTGGCTCAGTTCAGACAAGGAGCAACGTGATGGTGACTGAGCTTCGGAGGTTTCTTTGCAAAGTCAGCATGGAAGGAATAGACCAGCCGAACAACCCTGCTCTCTCCCTGTCTCCAGCTCAGGCAAATGAAATTTTTCCAACTGTGCTTTAATGAGCATATGTAGCTTTTCATCAAAAATTTTTCAAATCTGAATTGTAATTTATCTCTGTATTTTTAGCAGTCACTTCCCTTGAAAAGGCTTTTGAGAGGTGTTCTCTCTTTTCTTTTGCTCTTTTGCTCTTCTTTTTCACGTGCTAATGAGCCCAGCGTCTTCCACCAAAACTGAGTTGCTTGATACGATTCCTCATAAAAACAATAAACACACAAAAGAAAAAGGCTGTTTTGATGAATCACCGCATGGTAGTCTTTGTGATCCGAACAGTTTTATTCCTTTTTTTTAATACATAAAGACTATCTGTCTACACTCAGAGGATCCCAAGATAGGAATGTACAGGTTGTAAACCTGCATGGCTCCTGTGAAAGCAGTAAAGCATCTGATTTACACCAGCTGAGCACATGGCCCGTTGTGTACAGAACAGCATCAAGCGGAACAAGCGATGCCAACATCAGAAGATGCAGCAATGTTTCCTTTTCCAGCACTTCCTGAATTTTCCCTTTCCCAGCCAAACCCTTCATTTTACAGTAAATTTAAATGTAAATATTGTTTTGGGTTTTTTGCAGTTAGTAGTTGTAGGTCAAATCACTTTTCATTAGGCTTGTAAGATGCGACGTGAAGAGACTGTGTACCCTAAGGTAATGGTTTGGGTTGTTTATATCTACTGTATACTTCCCCCAACGTGATTTTGAATGGTATCCTGTTGTAATTAAATAAAAAACCCACCCTACTTCCTGTGTGTTGGTGGCACTGAGGTGACTTAAGTAGTCGGGAGGTTCAACAATTAAAGTCATTAAACAATGAGCAGTGAGCAAAACTGAAAATGTTAATAGCCTTAGTTTTATCTTTCCTTTTCTGGTCTTCATTAGAGAATGAGAGACTTCAAAGGGGAGCGAGTGGGGGCAGAAAAAAAGTCTTTTAACTGCTTTTCATGTCTTAGGGTGGACAAAGAGAAAAGCAAATAACTAGCTATGGCAGTTTCTTGCAGAGAAAGGCACAGAGAACTATAAAAACTTCCAGAAATATGAGGCAGGAGAGATAAAGGCAGATGTGGACAACCTGAGAGCTGTCATTTCTTAGTGATCCTAACGTGGGAAAATGAGCAAAACCAGTTGTCTTTATTATTTATGACCCAAACTAGTATTAGTGCTGTAGCAGATATCAATGAGAAGATTTTTTTCTTTTTAACGCAGCATGATGAATTAAACTGAAAAAAGGGTACAGTTTCTTTGTTAGCTTTATGAATAGGATTTATTTTTATATACGTGTATCACGTACCCTTTGGGTCTACATCTGTCACCCCAGTGAAACTAAGGGAATGATGTGGGTGAGAGCAGAACCGGACCCAATTACTTCGGCAGGAGCTGGGTGCGCACAGCTAGGGAAGGGATCCAGTCCTCTGGGGAGGGTAGGAGGAAGATGAAATGCTCGCTGTGGCTCCCTTTCAACTGCAGTTACTCCTCTTCCTCAGGAGTGAAAGCCAAAGTTGTTCCAAATCCCAATTCCTTTAAGATTTGTAGGGGACCAAAGTGACCGTGGAAATGCAGAGCTTTCCTTTCCGCATGTACTAAGTTTGCACCTGCATGCAGATGATGCTCTTGATGAGAGTTCTCCTGGGAATGAAACTTGCCAGTTGTTCTACAGCTGTTATTTATTACTGCTCATTTAATGGCTTGAATTGTTGTCTTAACATGTTTGGCCCACCGATATTTCGACTGAGAAGGTACTAACCAGTGAAAGCACTTCCATTTGGTGAGGGATAATCTGCCACTTTTGTTTCAAGCAGGCTGTGTCGCCAGTGAAGATTTTCCAGACTCCGTGATGCCTGTCAGCTCCAGTAAGGCATGTGACCTTCACAGGGAGCTTGAAGATGAAGAGATTCCTTCATATATTGAGCAGTTCGAGAGAGATGTTCAGGATGACATAATTCTGCTTGGCAGCTTTTCACTGGAACAGGTCAGAGTTAAGAACTATAAGACAATTTTATCACTCGCTTCATAACATGATGCTGGCTTGTTAACCTTGTACACCCCAATTCTGTTTCACTGCCCAGCGATACATATATTGAAAAGGGAAAAGATAACCCATTTCCTTGGCTTGCTTTATGTGACTGGCACTTTGCTAAGCTAACAGCAGGACCTTTATCTTTGTCTCCGTTTCAATGTGAATAAAAATAGATTGCCTTCATTGCTTCATTCCTAAATAGTGGAGTGTCTCTGACTGCTCCGTCGTAGTAAGTATTGCAATTGAGTTTCAATCAAGAGCCTAAGCTTAGGATATCTCTCTCTGACAAATTTAACAGAGGCTTATTCATCTATCAATGACCAAGTTCAGATTGGAGCCCAGGAAGGATTTATGTAGCAATATTCATTGTGTGGAGGATAAGATTATTCCCAAATTATAAAGCTCTTCTCTTTTTTAGGGTGGCAAAGCTTCTTAGGGTTTTCTTTTTGTCATTTCATAAGCATACAGAGACAAGGTCGGGTTCATGGTGACAAAGGCACAAGTTTTCAGGGCTGAAATGATACTTGTGGGCACCTAACTACCATTTGTCCCTTTGAAAAATCTCTTACCAAGAGTAGGGGACAGGAAGAGAGATTAATTGATGAATTTATCATTTTTAATTAGCGACATGAGAACAGCTCACTGGCTCTGATGGGCTTAAAATAGGTTATCCACTGACTGATGGTGATCTAAGCTTTCTTTTATTTTCAGAGGAAGTTTTTAGAATTTGTTCACTGTGGGTCTAAACCTCATCGTTGCCTTTCTGCATGCTGGTGAGGGACACAATTCCCTTCCTTGCTGCTTTCCTCTAAATCCTTGTGTAGCTTTATTTCATTCCTTATGACTTGGTAGCAGTATGCATCCCTCATAGGAGGTGGTTTGGGGAATATTGTTCAGAGAACATGAAATGGGAGGGAAATATGAGGGAAAAGGACTCAGATTATACTAAAAACACCATCTGCCTCAAGGGACTGATGCAGTAGGAACCTGGGCACCAGTGCTGCACCTTTCTAGAAGGCTTTATAATCTGTTGAGAGTTCACACTTCTAAGTTTGGGCTATTTGGATGCCCCCAAAGCTTCATGAGACTCCCTGACACCTGAAGGAACCCAATAGATTGTCAGTGTTTTTTTTACCTTCCCTTTAGACATGGTCACTGGGAGGCTGATCATCCTGCTTTGACTCTTTTTGGAGGTGTTTGGCAAAATTTGTTTCCTAGGAAGGAAAAAGCAATCTGGTCATCCAAAAACAACATTCTGCGTCTTAGCTGACAACTGCATATGTGAGTCCACATGTAATGCAATACAATATAATACAACACTGCCTTTCTTCCTTATTTTCTTCCAAAAGAAACTCTTCTTTTAATGTGATTGATTGACCTGGCCTACTATGAGCTTACAGATAGGGACTTAATAAGTTATACAGCACAGAAGAGGTCTTGATGCTTGTGTTTTCCATCCATTCTTCCTATACACCTGTAACTTCAGTAGTCCATGCCTTGTTTAGGAATTCAATCATACTGACATGGTAGCAGCCGTCACATCTGCATCCTGTGACATGGAGGGTAGCAAGAGGATCACTGTAACATCTGTATTGTCTTCTAGATCAGTGATGTATACATCCATCCTTTCCTTGGAAGCACAGAGAAACGGTGCAATCAGCCCCTTCAAACAAAAAGTGGGAGGTGACACTGGAAGTAGAGGCTGCAAACATGCACCTTTTGTGTCATATTGGTATTCAAAGACATTTAACGATAATGTGAGTGTGCTTATTCCTCTTTAATTGAGCTTCTTTATTCTTCAGTGGGTCATCTTAACTCTTTGACCAGTGGACATTGCCTCTAGAACATTGCAATGTTGATGCCTTTCCGCAGCAGCTACAGGTTCAGTGTTAGACTATTGCCATGGCCATAAGAATCTGTCACCAATGTCTTTCAGATGCTTCCAGTTTTTATTGCTTGAATGTATGTTTATTGGTTTGAAACAGTCTTTAATTCGCTGTGTGGCATTTACTTCTTATTCAGGAAAAAAATCCCTTCCCTTCTTTCTGCAGGTTTAGTGAGTAGCAGATGTACTTTAGCCAATATAATTTATGATTAATTAATTTAATCTGCCAAAATGACATAAAGTGAGTCTGAAACAAGCTTCTATCAATTTTGCCGTTAGAGGTAACATAATATTTTCAAATGTCTACCAAGCTGAGTAATTAACCCTCAAGCTGAGCGAAAGAGTCTAATAGACATCTCTCTCACATTCCTTTGCTTTGACAAAATGAAAACAAAACCTGGGAGCCCAGGGGTTAAAAATAGCAAGTGAGAGTTTACAGTAGATGAGACTGGGTTTATAAGTGAGGTTCGGAAATGCACTTGAGTTGCTGCTGTTCTTTTTTGGCTGCCAAAAATTCTCTCCAGTGAGGCATCTGATTTGCACTAGAGCTTTGCTGGCAGTATTGGCAGGAGGAGGACAGCTATGTATTAACTGTCTATCCCTTAGTTCATTGCTTTTCTTCTCTGCTTTGTAGCTTTCCAGTAAATGGGTGGCTTTTGTTTAAACAGTTCAGTGCATGAGATCACCATGATTAAACGTTTTTCAAAAAAGCAGATGCGCTTTCCAAAATAATAATATTTTTTTTTAAAAAAAAAGAAGGTTTATGCAAGATTTGAGCTGTGGAACTTTAAGCTGCCTCGTTACTTACTTCATGTTCTGTTTTGTAAATGCAAAAGCTGATAGCTGAGGTTGGCAAGAAATACATATGGGGAGATCTGAGAGATTCTTGTAAAGAAAGCATTAAGCAGATGTCAATGTTCTGTTAACAAACACATTAAAGGATATTAAATTTGGAAAGCGGTACTGTTTCCTGTGGCCTACCATGTAGGCCTACAGATTTCAAAAGCCTCAACGGCATTTGCTTTTAATAAAGAAAAATAAACTCTACTGAGGGAAAATCATAACTTTGGGGCTGTGTTGTGGTAGAAGCTGAGCAGGTACATCCAAGGCTGGGTATCCATCTGTCCCAAGACAACACAGGGACCCGTGTTCATGGGTAGAGCTTGATCTTTTGGAGCCAAGAAATACGCAAGGAAAGATCTGATGTGATGCTGGCTTAATGTGTCTGATTAAAGGCAAGATGCTCTCAAAACATAAGAGGCTGCAGAGGATGAAGCAAATGCTGGTGACTGCGGTGAGGTTGCACTTGATGGGCCTTTGGCAATGTAATCTTGCCAGTCATTATTTTAAATGGCATGGAAAAACACCAGCTGCAGGATTTTCATCTGTTTTTGAACGGAGACAATAAAAGTGACTAGTCATCTCTAAGTAGGTTCTGTCGGAAAAAAATAATAATGGGGCAATTGGAAGGATCAATACAGTCCCAGAAGTCAGGAACATCTTTGCTGCTTGGCCATCCCCTTCCTGCAACTTGGGTGGTATTCTTAACTAAAAGTAATTTGTTCACAACCTCTGTCTACATGATTCAGCCACTATATTTACCCCACTGTGCTGGGCATAACACCTTGTGCGACGTTGGTCATTACAACTATTTAATCTGTTTTGATCCGTGCCCTCTATGTGAATTACTCGGGAGCCTCTGAAAGTGAAGTGCAAGTTTTGCTCTTCAGTACCAGCAGTTGAGTTACAGTAGTAAGAAACGAGCTATTTGTTGCAGGTGGATAGTAATAACATGTTGTCTTCCATCAAGAAGTTTTGGTTAAACACAGGTTAATGCATCTGGGCATTAGACCTAATATTCTTACAGAGTTAGTATCATCACTGCTCTGACTCCTTGCCAAGCCATAGCAAGATCAATTCATATAATGATGAAGTGATCAGTTTTCCTTTGGTTAATGGCAGATAACGCATGGGTAAAAGTTGGTACTATGTGAGATGATGACAAATTTAGTCCCCAGTCAGGAATTTAATCAGTGAGATCAGATCTCAGTCATATAAAACACCAATGCACACTGGATAATAATGTTGTTGATATCCTGATGGTACCTGCAGACCTCCCCTCATCAAAGCCAAACACAGCACAATCCTTTGTGATCGCTCTTCGTGAGTATAATACTTGTGTGAATATGTGCACCTAAGAGCAATGCAGAATAGAAGATGACTTTTTTTCTCAGCCAAAACCTGACTAGTTTTTTACATTTGCCAACATTTTAAATGACTGTCACTTTCAAATAAGTAATTCTTTTGTTTTAGTAAGAATTTCAGCTCAAGAATACAACGTATGGCAATGTCTCATTTACAGCATGCCTTATAAATGGGTGACTTCAGTTTAGGTAAGCTGCGTACAGGCTGCACTCATTATTTGAGTGTGAAAGCATCTCTACAGTCTGTTAGTGTAATGGTTTCCATTTGATTTGTGATGTAGTAGGAATTACAAATATCTCCATTTAACAGAGGAAGAAGGGCACAGATAAACTGAAATCTACACCCATCAGAAGTGCTTAGCACCTAGTTTCCTTTTAAAATCTGTCATCAGGCCAAGCTCATTGAATTCATTATATTCCTGCCAGGTATAGACTGCTCTTGAACTGGTGAAAAAGCCTTTCACCAAAACCTGTGTTTGAGGGGACAAAAACACAAGGTGAATTTCCCAAACCTTGGGATATTGGGCTTCTGGCCTTTGGACTTTTAATGTCCTGCCTAGTGAGCATCCATGGCCTTCAGGTGTGTGTCAGCACCCACCCAGCAGACCCAAAGCCTGACCAAGATACCAGTTTGTGTAGCTATGGGACTTGTCTACCTAGTAGGCTGTCAACCTGAGATTTCTAAATATTTTTAATCTGTCAGCTCCTGCTTCCTCAGAGAAAAGCCTGGGAACCCTCTGAATTTCTGAAGTTCCTCCTCCATTGCTTTTGGGCACTCAGAGATGCATGTTGTTTGGTTTTTTTGCTTTTTTTTTTGTAACAAGCTGGGGGGATGGATGGGAAGGCATGGAAATGTATCTCAACATAAGTAGAACAGTGGAAAAGATGTTTTATGTTTGTAAAAAGCCCGTCACTGTGCTGTCGCAATACCCATAATATTCCTATAGCTGCTTTTTAAATTGTAATTCACTTTTGATTGCTTTGTTCGGGAGTTATGTGGATTTTTAGTTAAGTAAATATTTAAATGGAAGCAATGAAAATCTTCTGTACTTCTTACACTTTTCACTAAAAAGGAGTTCTTTTATTTTTTATTGTGTTCTTTCACTCTTTAAGAACAGAAGGGCAATTAGCCAACTAAAGTAATCCTTGATATTCTATTGAGCTGGAACAGTGAATCCTACAGCTACTGTAAATGATGATACTGCATTTGCTGCTGCTTAAGGTAATCTGACTGGTCAGCTCTCCGGCTCATTATCCTAATATAAACTCCAGTAAGGATGTCTATTTCTATGGTTCAATAAACAGAGGCAATTGGAAAGATTCTTCAAAGAGAATTAGTGATTGCCAAGTCCTGTTGAAGTTCAAGTGGCTTCATCAAGTACTGACCACCTGTTAAAAGAAGCAGAACTTGAATAAGGATTGTGAGGAAAGTGAACATTGCTGATGTCTATGGGCATGAACCTCCAAAAATAAATCCACTGAAAACAAATTTTTGTTGCTCATGTATTCTCCAGAATTGCCTTTTTTTTTTCTCTCTGCCAGGGAGGTTTTATTTGTATTTTTAATATGTTTTGGAGCTAAACTCTAGTGACAAGTGTAGCTAAGTCTGCTGTTGGCTAGCTTTTATGACAAGAGACTCCCTAGCAGCGTTAATAGACTACACAGATATTATGAGCTACAGATAAACGAATCGCTCTAAATGTTGTAACTTTTTTTTGCTTCTGTGGTCTTACAGTAGAGCTGAATTTCTGAGTGGAGCCTATGCTGGATGGTACTTTTGACCTGCACTTCATAGAACAGATTAATTCAGGTGGGGAAGGGCTGGACCTCTGGAGGATGTCTAGTCCAACCTCTTGCTCAAAGCAGGACTAAATTTGAGGTATATCAGGCTTTCCATGTGTAATCTGAGTTTTTAAGGGCTTTGGAGTCATTCATGTTAAATTTGTTAGTGTGAGACATAGCCAGATTTCTCTAAGTTGAGAGGTGTAGAAATACTGGGAAAGACAGAACACTGTAAGAGTCCACCTAGAACTTCCAGCAGAGAGATGGAGCAGGAGGAGATGTGGGCTTGGAGAAGATCTGTCCTCCATAGAAAAAAATGATTATGCATGGCAACTTGTCATTTCCACTGCTGAATTTAAGACAATCATACAGCAAGCTGTACTTAAAGCATTGTTTTCCCCCTCTGTGATTTTTCATACACTAACTGTGAGTGAACGTCTCTTTCAATTACAAAGTGTTCAAGTGCATGTCTGCACGCTTGAAACAGAAGATGATGGGAAAGCCAGTACAAATGGAAGTTATTGGAGGAAGTTAAAGCCTATGTTTTTTTTAGATGGCAATTATGGAGACAAATTTGTGAGGCAGTGCTTTATTGACAGCCAGGAAAAAGAATGGGGACTCGGAAAGATGGGATAGACTCTAACCTCAGATTTAAACATCAGGTTTTGGGGGCTGTAACAGGCCAATTAGTTTCTATGGCTCTGTTTTCCCTATTTGCAAAACAGACCTAAAATTAGGTATCTGCTTTAGGGAAGAGTAAAAGGATTACAGGAGTAAAGTTTCATGACAGACTTTGAAAAGGCTATAGAAATAATAAAAGCATTCTGTGCTGAAATTAGCAAACATTTTTAAATTGAGGAAGAATGTGAGGAAAACCACAAAAAAAAAAAAACCTTGGTATTTCTGGTTGGTATTTCCTTTCAGTTTCTCTTCAGTGCCATGATTTGCTGTCAGCATCCAGAAAGCAGAAAAGATTGTAAAACCCTGAAGTTCGTTACATATCTTACGAACTTCTGGTGGTGATGGTTTGGTTTGGTTTTTTTTATGTAAGCTATTCATTTTAGATCCTTAGACTGGCATAGTTCACTTGGTTTCTGCTAGCATTACTCGTGCTACACGAGGTTATTCTGGAGGGAATGTGTACCCCAATAAAATATGCTTAGCATCTTCCATTATACCTCATTAGCACCTTCCATTATACATATTTAGGCTAAAATTACCTGAAGCTTCATGTAGCTGGTAGTTTCTAGGTGGCTAATCTGGAGACATCTGCACTTGCGGGAGCTTTGACAGGCTAGCACATTTCTGCTTGAAGTCTCTTTATCAATGGCAAACGCCGTTTCAGCATTGTATGTTTTCAGCGCTCGGCTATGGTTGTCAGACGCTCTGATAAATGGCCTTGCATACGCTTACAACACTCTGTAGATTTTGATGAGGACATCAAAGCTTTATGACCTTGAAGCTACATCTTCTCAACTGTGAAATAAAAAGCATCTGAAGGAGTACCTGGTGGTTCTGAAGAAACTACAGGTGATCTCTCTGTGAACACCAAGACCGAAATGAGAAGCGAGTCCTCGGTTTTGAGGCTGGAGAGGAGAAATCTCTATTTTGCAGAAGCTGGGTAGCTGTGACCAGACATCCCTCCAAAGTTTACGTAGTGCCTCCTAAGCAAAGCATTTCAGGTTCTTTTAATTTGTTCATACTATGATCTTGGATCAAAATTCTGAATGAAGTCATCTCTGACTTTTGGGGAAGTTCAGGTCCTTGTTTATCACACCTACTTTACAGCCAGATCTAGTTTCCATAACTGCTCAAAATGAGCATATTTAATATATATATCTTCCAAAAGCCTCGGCAGTAGGATGCTGCCTTCCCGTGCTGACCAGTAGCTCAGTCTTTGCCGCATTGTTAGTGATAACGCAATGCTTTACAAATTTATCAAAATGATCAGCCTGTAATGTTGTCTCTAAATGTATCAGTATTACGCAGTGTAATAAGGCTGTAGCATGACTGAAGTAAATCTCATTTTGTGTTCTGCAGTATCAGTTTTAAAAGAGTACGAGTTCTATTTTTTTTTGCCTAGCTGCTGTTACAAATGGCTCAATTGTCTAAGTTTTTAATTTTATGCTCATGAACAGTAAATTGGTTTAATTTTCTATTTGGAAGGAAAGTCATGGTGGTGGGAGGGGGTTGCTTTGTTGCTTTTTTTTTTTCTTTCCCTTTTAAAAACATGTCGAGAGTTTGTGGCACATTTTTGGCAGAGTGCGCTGTAAATAATAGTACCATGTGTCCAGGATTTTGACACAGCTTTACCTCCTGGTTTGTGGCCATCTCTGGGACAAGGTCACCGAAATGCCAACAGGCAACAGGCAGTGCAATTTTCAGAGCAGGACTTATCGAACTACTAGAGTCTTTGCTTTCAGTGAAGGACACCCACCCTACTTACCTTGCAATGCCTCACTTCTCTGTGATCCCTCTGTAGTTAACAGGAGAGGATAAAGTTCTCAAAATCTCACTTTGCTTGGAAGGGATGTTAATGTTTCTTACAGTATTTTTTTTTTCTTCATCCCAAATGGTTCTTCATTTTTTTCACTTTTTTTGTGGTATACAGTGCACTAGAATTTAAAAGTCACTGGGATTCAATCTCCACACAGCAGCCAGCCTGTGAAGGAGTGGGACTAGGTGGCACCAGTGGCACTAGAGACGTGGATTTTCTTTCTAGTCCTGCTGGCACTTTGCTCAGTGAGCTCAACCGGGTCACTTCTCACTGGCATCTCACTTCTCCCCACTAGTGGTATCTCCGCTGTGTCCTCACCTGGTGAGGAGAACTTATGGGAAGGTGGATCTCCATAGCACACCTTGGAGGGAGTATGATTTGATCAGGGCCAGGGATGGTTGGCTGTTTCAAATCTCAGTGGGGTGAGCACCTCACTAGAAGTTTGTAATACTAGTGGTAGAACTGACCAAAAAGGGGAGGGTAAATATTTTCCATAAATGCGTCGTTTTTGCTGAACAACAGAAAACCAATTCCATTTTGCTTCAAAGCTTTGTTGAGTTCTGTGGGCTTTCTCCTTAAGAAGAAAGGATGGGTTTGGGTAAGGTTTTGTTTAATGTTTTTCCAAATTGAATATTACTATAGGAATCAAGTCCTGCCCTTTGTGAAGTAGTTTCACAGTGAAAATAGGCAGTCAGCACTGATTAATGGTATTGAGTCAGGTTCTTGGGTCTGTCTGCAGCAGAAACAATACTTACCATTGTGTGTCTCTAGTCTGAGCCCAGACTGAAAGGCTTTTTTCAAATGCTGGTCTTGATCATGCTCTCATGATCAGTGGATGGGCCATTTGTGTAATTAGACCTCAAGAAAGCTGATGAAGAAACTAAGAAAGATGTGTGAAGGAGCCGGTATCGGGAATAGGACAAAAAAGTGGTGCTGTGATTGAGCCCTTCTGCCTTCAGGCAGTGTCCTGCTTTCTCCAGTAAGTCCCAGGCAAGATCTGAAGGGTATCTAGTGGTTCCCAGATTTTAATAACATTTTTTCTAAAGGGGGCCTCAAAGTCTGTATCATAGAATGGTTTGGGTTGGAAGGCACCGTAAAGATCATCTAGTTCTAACCCTCCGATGCCATGGGCATGGACAGCTTCTATTAGACCAGGTTGCTCAAAGCATCATCCAGCCTGGCCTTGAAGCCAAACCACATTTCAATGCGTTCTTGTTGGGAACACCCATTGTCAACAATGGGTCGTTTTAACAGTCTAGACAATGCTGGTGTCATGATGAGACACTGCACGTAGCTCTGGATGCGGATGGTATATGCCATTGAGAAAAAGCACTTGGGTTTATTCCAGTAAACCTCTGATTCAAGGGGTATTGCAGCAATGATTATTCCACATTAAAAAAAAAAAAAAATTATATGGGCTGCTCTGTTTTTGAAAACTTACACATTTTTTCCTCTATTAAATTGCTTCTTGGTGATGGAAATGTCTGGGATTTTTTTTTTCTTCCTACTGCATCTACTTTCCTTTAGCTTGCACACCCCTGAGGTAATTAGTGTAGGTTAAAATTTACATAACTGACTTTGGGGTTTTGCAAATAGGAAAGATGGAAATTTATTCAAGGTGGTGAATAATTCATTTTAAAGCAAGTTTCCTGCTTTTTTTTTTTTAAATCATGTAGAAGATGTATTACAGACTCACAGAGGTTTTCTGAATAGGACCCTAAGCATTGAATTT
>JAVSBS010020588.1:18388-38407 GCA_033124195.1 Coracias cyanogaster | reverse complement strand
CTGGTCTAGTGGGAGGTGTCCCTGCCATGGCAGGGGGTTGGAACTAGATGATCTTTGAGGTCCCTTCCAACCCAAACAATTCTATGATTCTGTGATCTGTCCAGGAAATCACTGAGCTGAGATTCCTCCCTAGGCAGGATGCACACATTCTGCTTACTGTCTCAAAGTGCTGTTTTAGGCTTCATTTAAAGGAATGACTCCAGCATTCTCTGCCTCTTGCTTTCAGCATTATGTTTCTCCTGGGTCTTGCATGCTCTTACCTGGGGAATATCCCCTGTTCAAAACTGCATTTTTCTGTTCTCAGTACTAAGTGAGAGCTAGCTTGGATTGACCTGTATTTTGTCCAGCTGCTCTTCAACGCAAAGGAGCTCCTGACATGGATTGGTGAGGAATAGGTGCAAAGTCCACCTACTTGTCTTTTTGTTAGTCTCTACTAGGTTGTGCGGACACCTCAATAATCTTATAGAAGTGTCTATTACACTTCATCCAAAGGTCTGAGAGAAATGCTTGGTAGTTTTACCACTTTTGCAGAGTTTGCTTTAAAGTCCTCTTTGAATCTTATAGAGGATATTTAATTAGTATTTTCACCAAACTTTATTTTTAGTCTAGTGAACCAGAGTGCGGGTCTTGGGCAAGTCCACTTAAAATGCAGGACTAGAAGAAGAAGTTGGATTAAATGACTTTCTGATGATTCCCTATCTTCATTACTGTATAACAGAGAACAAAAACTTAATGTCATAATTGTAGAGAACCTCCTCGACCAGCTCATTTTGAAGCCATAGGTGTTGTACCCTGAATGATTCTACCTTTCTGTTCTTCCACCTTGGTATTGGCCCATAACCTAAAGATACATTTCAGAAGGAACCTTTTAGGATCTATGCTGAGATGAGACAAATTTTAGGCTTCAGATGGTTAGCATCTACTGTACAACTTAGCGTAAATAGTGAGGTCTTAGTGTTGAGCATCTGGGTTTGAACACAATGTTATACACAGCTCTGCTCCCTTGGGATATATTACAGGGTGGGGGGAATACAAGTGCTCACAAATGAAGAATAAGCTTTTTGTTTTCATTGGCTGGAATAATGATAGGAGTCCAGTGTAAACACGGTGAAAACTAAGACTTGCATGCTTGATATTGAAGGAAAGCTTAGTTTTAACTAATATATGAAAGAAATTGTTCCAGAACACTACATCCTTCCAAAAATAATAACCCTGTCATGTCGGCAAAGTTGGTGTCAGCATGGGTTACCTGCTGCGTACAGAAAGTGCTGGTCATGTAAGTTAGATCTGCCTCGGGGCTAGTCTGACTTGTGCACACGACCTTTCAAAAATGTTTTTTGTTCATTAATCAATGTTCTTTGCTCCAGCTTGCCAGCCTCCCTTCTTACCCCTCCTTCACTGTCCTCCTTTTTAGTTTGTCAACCTACCTCCCCCAGTAACCTCTGACTACATATTAGACAGTGGCTCCTAATAGCTCCGGTTGAATTTTATTCCACTTTCAGTAAGGCCAGACAGTCATACAAGTAATTTTTTTTTTTTTTCCTTAAATTATACTGGACAAAACACATGTGAACGCTTTGGATTGTGATAAAATGCAGTTGTTGCTTCAAATGACCCTCTACAATTTTAGGAATAGCAACTACCCACCTGATCTGAAGGGCACTTGTTTTGAACCAGCATTTTAAGGACGTTTTAATTTATGCAAGGGGATTTTAGACTTAGATGGGTTAATGCTGCCTGGGTTAGGCGAAGCAGGACCTGTTTTGAAGCTTGCCCTACATTACATCACAAACTGAACGTGAACTCAAGCTGAGATTCAAAAAATGCAGTAGGTTAACTCTGGTGGTAAAGAAGCTTTGTTCTTAAACTCTCAATATACTCTTGCACTGCCTGATTTTTCTCAGGTCTGGAACGCAAGTTGAGTAAGAAGGGGATAGGAAAGGAGATGATGAGATGTTTACTGTGCGTCTATTAAGGGAATCACAAACTTGGATTGTCTTTGGCAGCACCTGCACAGATGGGACTGCATCATCTTTATACCCTAGATCAAGGATTTTACCAGTGTAATTTCCATATTGCTGCCTCATAGTGGCTAAGATCCTACTATAGATAAGACCTAAGCAGCCAATAAACATTTTTTTTGTTCACAGTTTAAAACAGTGTCTTACTACTCTATGGGATCCAAGTCCCAGTGTTAGCAAGTCCAGATGACATTTCTCAGCTTAATGATGACTTGAAGAACATATATGTGTTGTGGTATGTGAAAGCTTAATTTTGCTCAGAAAATGAAAAAGTGTTGTGGTTTTTTTTAGTCAGCTTTTCTTAAGCCAGTTCGGTAAATATGAATGCAGTTATATGAAACAATTACAACAACAAGACCAAATTCTCACTTTTCAGAATCAAAATATTCATTGGCTTCAATTGAATAAAAATTGGAGTGTAGCTAAAATATTTCTCTGTAAAAAAAAAAAAAAAAAAATGTTTTCGGCTATAATTTCAATTGTCAGGACCAAAATATCTTGTTGTACATCACATGGTTCACCTACAAAGAGAAGGAACCTTTAAGGAAGATGTTCCTATTTCAAGTATTTGCAATAGATTGTAAAGATTTCTGGAATGCTTTTCCAAGAAAAAAATATTACCCTGTTAGGAAGCAAATTTTAATCTAGAAGGGGAATTTTCAGCTATTGCAAAAAGCACTATAAGCCAGTGAGACTGTCTATGTTTAAGAAAACATTTGTGAAGCTACAACCTGGGATGTCAGTCCAGCACTGCTGAGGACAAACAGGGACAATAGTCAGTGTTGGGCTCCCCAAGCTGCTTTTTAAGGCTGGTCCTGCTTCCTCCATCCAGCATGGGTCCTTACCCTGAGCCAGACTTCCAAAATTGGCAATTCAGCAAAAAAAATGTCAGCTCCAGAAGTACGTGAGCACTGATGCTACACGTTTTCCCTGACATACCTTGAACTTGGGATAGTGCTGCATTGGTTCATCTGCATCAAAAGACACCGTTGCTGACAGAACAGTTCATAGATCTGTAGATTTTTAAAGAGTATATCAACTGGTTAATATTTATGTATCAGTGTGGCAAGGTACCAGCATTATTATAACAGTAGCTGGGCACCATTGTGTTTTACTTGAGGGAAATTCAATATGAATAAAACAGCAACTTTTCAAACATGACATTTAATCCACGCATGTAAATCATATCGGGGGATCTATTATTCATTATTAAAAGGGCACCATATTTTTATTACACTGAAAATGAAACACAAATGCTGTGAAAAATTTAGTGCCTTATCCTGAAGTTTCAGGACACTTATCATGCAGTCATCTAGCAGGGACTGACACTCATTTTAAAATATAGCCACAAAATTAATAAATTTGAACTCTTTTGCTCGGAAAAAGAGGATATTCTATTTCACCGAATGAGGTGGATTTATTTTTTATTTAAGGCATCCTAAATACTTGAGATGGCAAAGTACTTTGGCAGTGTTCACATTCGGAGTTAGATATATAACGAATAAACTTCATATCTTTGTTATTAGTCATTTCCAGCATTTTCTTCCCTGAAGTGCATTTTGAAAACTACATATATCAGAAACTGATTAACATGACCTAAGGTATTAATTCTTAAAATCTGATGAAACAAACAGTTTCAAGGACCTTATTTTCTGTATGTCAGCAGCTGTCTAAGGACTGTGATGCTTTTAGTAATTACAAAACAAGGTATCATTAGGAAAAGTAGAGCGCAAACTTTTTTTTTTCTCCCCCCCCCCCCATTTTATTCTTGAGTGAAATGCTGGCACAGATGAAGAACATTTAGCTCTAGGACACTTTACAGGACATAACATAAGAGTTTGATACACTATGAAAAAAGATAGGAAGTAATAATGCTTGGCAGTGCCAGAGGACTTTCAAAATGAGAGCCACTTAAATTTTCCCTGGATGCAATTATTTGTAGTTGGGATGATAAGGTGCTACGTGAACCTTTTGGTAAATACAAGAACTAAGCTTAGACAGATGCTTGTATTCATTTGAGGGCCGCAGGGTTGGTGTTTTTTCTTCACGCAGCAGGAACACGTATTTATTGTTGCTCCTACTTTATCCGAGTTTGTTTTGAGGTTTTGGTCTTTGATTGCTATTTCTAAATGTCTTTTTGCAACAGCTCCTCAAAACACATGTTTTCAGAGCAATTCTGTTTGGCTGTGTCACACACCTGTGCCATCCTGTCTACAAACCTCTGCGGTGTGTGAAGATCAGCCCTTGGACTGGACACTGCTTACACCATGGGGCCAATGGCCCCACATTGCTCAGGCTGGCTGCTAGCCCTTCAACAATGTTCTTCTCCCCAGGTGGCCATGAGTCTTTCTCCTTGCTGTGGTCTCAGCAGGAAGTGTCACTGGGACCTCCTTTGGCTCAGTGCATGGATCCTGTGCCATCCATGAGCTGCATCCAGGTGGCTTCCATGGAGACCTTTGCTGCCCATTGTGGAAAGCTTCATTTCCAGCACTGTGTCAAGACTTGAAGTGATTTGTTAAGTCTGGTATGCTGACATTACAAAGCTATGGCATATTAGAATCGATTGCATCAACCAAAGAAGGCACTGCATCTACCTTCCAAAGAAGAGCAGTGAAGCTGCTGAGGGGTCTCGAGCACAAGTCTTATGAGGATCATCCTCACTAGGGTAAGGTTATATGGTTTATATTGGAAAATGTAGCAGACATATGTTAAACATCAGGAGCATCTAGGGACAGGTTTTTCTTTTGTCCCACTCCATGGCCAATTCCCTGCCTAATGGGAAATCATACCTGTAAGAGAGCTTGACGTGAGCCATAGGCTACAACAGTTGTGCAAAAGCCATCAGCAGGAAGGCAAAATGCAGCAGCCCCTGCCTCTGTATCCTTAGCTCCAAGTAAACTCCAAACAACAGAAGACAGCGAGAACAAAACGAATGCCCAATCCCAACAAAAAAGTGCTGTGAGTGGAAAAAACGAAGAATTCCACGACTCACTGGAGCTGACAGTCTGGAACTGCAAAAACAGGCTTAAGCCATGGTTTGGTCGGTATTTGGGAGCCAGCAAAACACCCTCAGAAGGTGCTTTTTTTTTTCCTTAAAATACCTAGTTTTGAAGAATTTAAATAGTTATCTGTGATGTCAGGATGAGCAGCTTAGTTGCAAAGCTGTGCTACGGAAATAGAAGTGCTATGTCGCAAAAAAATGATCCTGTTTAAACATGCAATTTTTCAGCAGGGCACACAAGGAAAAGGGGATTTGGTATCAGGAGTTTGACTTCTTGTTTCTTTGCTGGAGGGGTGATAGCTGAGCTGCTGGAAAGAAAGCAGAGCCTGAGCAGGTCTGGACCATCCAGGAATTACTCCAGGATGGTGAACTCCTTGGTGGCCCGGCTTTTCCTGGTGAAGGGAGTGTTGGTGCATCCCCAGCTGGACAAAAATGTATGGAGGAAGGGGATGCTGTGCTACGAGAGGCGTGACAGGGAATCCAGAGCAGCATCAGGAACGAGACTCGAGATGGAGACGCTGATGGAGGAAAGAAAAAGGAGCTAAAAGCTGCCTGCTCCTCCATGGGAGCCTGGGGTGAGCAGAGCAGCACTGCTGCGTGACTCAGCCCTGCCTGTGTCCAACCAGCCACGTCTTCCTGAGACTCCACAGCTCCAAGTGGCTTCTGAGCAAAGCATGTGTCCTCTTGACACAAAAGAAATAAGCTCTGCTGTGTTGTGTCAGCGGCCTACGTTATCTCGGGGAAACTCATGCTCTGCCAGAATCAAGCTCAGGAATAAATAAGTGAGACGGGAGTTGCAGGAGAAGGAGCTGGGTTCCTGCATTCCTCTTACAAAGACAATTTCTCCCCTTGCATGATGAGGTCAGAATCCACCCAGGCCAGCAGTAGATCACCAGAAACGCTCGGGGAGGCTAGTGCTGGCTGTACCATACATTACTACTCCCTGCTGGTCAAAGAACAGAAAAGAATTAGCAGCAGATGTGCCAGGACAATTAGCAACAGATGCAGAGGCTAAAGCTCACAGAATGCAAAAGTTATTCCCCTGTATTTGGGATGATAAAAGGCCGGGTTCTGGTCCTCTGGTGTAAGGTAGTCGTGCTACATGTGATGCTGCTGGAGTTAACCATGCCCTGAGTTATCTCCCCTAAAGGCAAGGGAGGCGGTGGGGAATTGCCGCTGCTCTGGTAGCATGGAAGGTGGAGGCAGGAGGTGTTTCCATCCGGGCAATTAATGCGGCACTAGGAAGGTGCCCAGGGAGGCTGGGATGCTGGGTCACAGGAAAGACGGTGGTATTGTGTGAAAGGACATCTGCGAGCTGCAGGGAGAGGAGTCAGGGAGTTGTTTGACCTATGTCAGGCTTGAAAGGTCTGCTTTCTTTTTCAGAAAATAGAAAAAAAAAATTATATATATGTGGGGAAATGAATGAGAGTGCACTGCGTGGTCCTCCTTTGATTTGTGTGTTATTGTACTCAGATACCTGTTCAAAGACAGGCAGCCATGGAAAGCTGGGGGAAGAAAGTTTCCAGCCATTCCAGGACATTCTGATGATCGATAGGACTTTTAGAAAACCTTAATAACGTGATATTTTATTTTTACTTCAGTCTGTGTTTCTGTTCCCTCCCCTCTGGCCTTTTATAAATTTCAAAGTTGCACAAACACTTCCCAAGAATGCCCTTCCCTCTGCCTGTGTGCTGGCCTTGTCCGTGGACAGGGAGGGCTTGAAACCTGGGTATGAAAGCTCCACCTTATTTTGGCAATAACAGCCTCATCTCCAGCACTATACGTTTTACGTAGTAATTTTTTATTTGTTAATGAAATAGTTTGATGGGAACTGCTTCCGATTTCAAAGATTTTCAAGCTGTTTTACACCAGCGAGTTTCGTTTGCCTCAGTTTTCAGAATGAGAAATGATGAAACATTAATTTATATGGTGTTTTGCAAGATTCTTCTATATAACAAGTAAACATTGAATTGTCTTTGGATATTCTAATTAGCTTTAATCTGTGAAAGTTGTACATGTTTAGTGGTCATATTTTTGTGTTATGTGAATTGAAGTAATGTAATTTTTGCCCTTTTTCTTCTAAATTGAAAGCATTTGAGGGTGTACAGGAAAGAAGCAAAGCTTTATTTCTTCTCTGACAAGGTTAAAGCCCAAGAATATGTCAGACAAAAAACCCCCCGAATCCTCACATTGGATCTGTTTGCTGAAATATTCAAAGAGAACTCATTCTCCTTCTAGAGTAAGCGATTGCTTTGCTGGAATTATGGTGGCATATGGGGAAGTAAGATGTATTACAATAAAACTGATATAAAACAGTTGAATTCAGAAATAGTGGCAAGAGATAATTTTAGTTCACTACGATTTAATTCAATTAAATGCAACACTGTTAACTGCAGACTAAGAAGAGTTACTTGTGCCTGTGCAAGCACACGAGCATTATTTATTCTCTGCTGCATCTCTCTTTGCAGAAGACCTCAATGGAAATTTTACCTGAGCAAGGAGAAATAGTGAGTGAAGGTATTAGAGAGTAGACCCATTAAAACCCAGGAGGGTATATTTATGTATTTATGTCCTCTGTGACCATCAAGGGTGTTGGTGCAGGTTTATGGACTAACTTAGCAAGTAGTGCTTTAAAAGAGGCTGCTGCCAGCAGGGAAAATATAACTGCTGATTTTTTAATTTTTTTTTTTTTTTTTTTCTTCAGAAACAAATCAGTGCATCAAAATCCATCAGCTTGAGCTGCCTATGCCTTGCCCATTCCAGGCACTGCCTTGAGTCTCTTGTGAGAGCAATTACTGATTCCCCTTCTCTTCTAAGCACCTGAGCTTGAGCTGTTCCATGTCCTGTACCTGAGGCTGCACCTCGAATCCTAGGCTCAGTTTTGGGCCCCTCACTCCAAGGACATTGAGGTGCTGGAGAATGTCCAGAGAAGGGCAACGAAGATGGTGTAGGGTCTAGAGAACAAGTTTTGTGAGGAGTGGCTGAGGGAACTGGGGGTGTTTAGCTTGGAGAAAAGGAGGCTTAGAGGAGACCTGCTTGATCTCTACAACTCCCTAAAAGGAGGCTGTAGTGAGGTGGAGGTCAGTCTCTTCTCCCAAGGAACAACTGATAGGACAAGAGGAAATGGCATCAAGTTGTGCCAGGGAAGGTTTAGGTTGGACATTAGGAAAAATATCTTCCCTGCAAGGGTTGTGAAGGGCTGGCCCAGGCTGCCCAGGGCAGTGGTGGAGTCCCCATCCCTGGAGGGATTTAAAAGCCGTGTAGATGTGGTGTTGAGGGACATGGTTTAGTGGTGACCTGGCAGCACTGGGTTCATGGTTGGACTCAATGATCTTAAAGGCCTCTTCCAACCTAAGTAATTCTTGTGGTCCGTGATTTCATGTCCTGAAATTGGTATAAAGTGCTTTGACTAGTAACTATTTTTTTCCTCTTTCTTTTTGGTGTTGGGGTTATCCAGACCACCTCTTTGTGCAAGGTAGAGGAATGCTGTAGAGCGGGGCGGTGCCTTCTGGCTTTTCCCAGGAGGACTGTGATATGGTTGGGGATACAACACCTGCTCTGGGGTGCAGGGAAAGGAAGGTTGTTGGAAGAATCCAGGTATTGTGCCAGCTTTGGTGCTGGTATCCCCCAGTGCCTCCTGGGATGAGCAGCAGTGAGTTGTTAAGACATCTCCTAGGCAGTGGGAAGCCCTGAGGATTCAGTCACAGGCTCTTGGGAAGGTGGGGTGGAGGAGGCTCCTGTCTTGGTGTGTTTTAGTGGAGAGGAGCTCAGGTTTCCTGCCGCTGAACAGGAATGAGACAGGGTCTTCTGAGTGCAGTGGGAAGGCTGGGAAGGGACATCTCCCTTCGTAGTCCCTGATCCTGCTGTTAATCAAGCAGGTCATCTCAACTTCAATGAAAAATACATAGCCAGTGGCTGGAGTGACCAGAACCCCTCCTACCCTACTACTTGGTTATTTTCTTTTCCCCATGTTTTCTCAGTTGGCTGCAGAGCAAAGCTTTCTCTCACCTGGTCACCCCTCTGATGGGCTAAATCTTGCTCTCTGCTTGCTGACCCACCTGGCAGAAGGAGCGCACAGCAGATCTCCTCCGTCCTTTCTCAGGCCTGGTTATCTCCGCTTGCTGTTAGGCCGAGGAGGGTCAGGAACCCTGAGGCCTTCTGTAGTTGGAATGTCGCATAAAAGACATCCCAAGGTGCCCTTTCCCCTCCTCAGCGCTGTCCACCCTGGGTCTGGTGGCATGGCCAGGCTGTGCTGAGCAGGTTGGGCCCCTTTGCCACCATGGCTGAAGTTGAGCCTCCTGGTTAAAGGAGTGGTTGTGGTGGAGGATGCTCAGGGCCCTGGTGTGGAGGTGGCCCATGGCTGCTGGTAGACCTGGCAGCTGTGCTGGTACTCCAGCTGTCCCAGGAGGAGCTCTGGACACTGTATTTTTGTGACCGACATGGAATGAGATGGGGGAAGACCTTGGGGGTGAGAGCTGACTCCATTTCTCCATCTCTGCATCTCCATCACAAGCTACAATTTGCTGATGTTATGAAATGTGTTTTCCTTTTCTTACAATATGTCATTTTTTTCTCTTTATTTCCAGATGCTCTTAATATGTTGTTGCTGACAAAAAGTTTACTTTGTGTTCGTTGTCTCCCAGGTAAACGCAAAGCGCTGAAGTTAAATTTTGCAAATCCACCTTTCAAGTCCACAGCAAGATTTACTCTAAACACGTCTGGAGTTCCTTTCCAAAACCCACACATGTGAGTATAAAGCCAAAGGCACAACCCATGTAACAACTTTGAAATTATTTAGCCAGTTATTTGAATGCAGTTGGATTACTTCAGCTATTTGTGGGTTGTTCAAATTGGTCAGTTTAAGTCACTGTAGACGATTTTATTGTTTTGGTTTTTTTTTTCCAGAATTAAAAAAAGGTTAAATTTGGGATCTTTGTTTTACACTGGAGCTACTACCTTCCAGAATCGATTAAATTGATAAATTGTAGCTGATAATGCAAGATACACCTATAATTAATTTCCAGACCTATTTGTTGCCATTTTCCTGTCTCTTTATTTGGTGCTTGTTACTTTTTGGTAGAGACAAGTTCTTGTTTCTGTGTTCCTTGTGAAAGACATAACGGTGATAGATTTTTTTTTTTTTTTTTCAGCACTAAAATAAACAAAGGTTTGAGGGTTATCATTCCACCACCATGGAGATGTCAGGCAGTGGCGCAGTGCCAGGCTCGCGCTGGGTTCTCTAGCCAGCTAGTTGCAGGGCAGCCCCGTCCAGAGCGTGAGCATGCACAGAGCTGGTCCTGGTGCTAGCAAGTGCCCGTGGTGCAGCACCGCAGGAGACATCAGCATGGTATCCTCAGATCCACCGATCTGGCTGGATGGGTGACGCACCCACAGCCTGTGTGTGTGGCAGAACGCAGCTACCATGCAAAGATGTCCCACGTTTTTCCTCTCTAAGGTCCCCAGCAGGTCTCCAGAGTTTTGTCAGTGGCAAGTGTCAGGAACTGCACCTGCGGCTTCCCCCGCTGCCCGGGCTCTCCCGATGTCCCTCCTTACAGGCTGCTTCTGCTTGGCTCTGCATGTCGCTGCCTCTCTCCTTGAGCTCAGTGCCTTCTGCTTCCCCAGGACATACCCTCTGGGCTCTGTTCCTGTTTCTGGTAGCTTCTTTATGCTGGGATTTTCAAGCAAGCTTCATCGAGTTAGACGCATGTTTCTGATGGGTTATCAACAGTAATTACAACAGCTAGGGATTTTGTAGGGTACTTTAGGTGATTCTTCTTACCATCCAAAGTGATCTTTCCAGTAAGTCCTCCTCTCCTCTCTCTTTTCCTCTCTGAAATAAGTGTTCTTACTGGTTGTAGCGCTAGCATTTGTATATTCACTTTTTGTGTCTCATCAAACCCTTGTAACAATTTTCTGTAGAACTCCATCTGGGGATCTTTCCTTTCTCAGACCTTCCTAATCCATCAAATAAAGGATTTGGTCCCAGCTAACGAGTTCCCACCATCAGCTATCTATAGGGATTTGACTTTTCTGCGTTTATCTACACGGATTTCTGTCTTGCATTCATGGAAAGTCACAGTGGCTCCTGTCTAGCCCAGAAAAGCTTTCATTGCTAGTCAGGGACATCCTAAGTTTCATGTTTGTGGAAGTGACTGTCAACACTGTCCATTAAGAAGGTGCTGCTCTGTCTCTGTGGCAGTTGCAGTTGTTGCAGGGGTTGGATCCTGGGCTGGTTAATGGTATAGCTGGTTCTGAGGGCCTGGAAGTGTTCTGGGTTGGATATGATAGCTGTTCAAGTGTCAGAAGTGGTGGTGTTGTGTCTGTGCTAAAGCTTTCTTGGGAGGCTGCAAGCTGCAATAGCCATTTCTGTTTGAAAGAGGTGGATGCTGTTGGTTGGATTGCTTTCTCTGTGTTGAGGCTGACTAAGCTTGGATGCAGCTAATTCATCCTCATGTCCTTTGTGTTGTCCCTAGTGGATGCTGTTCCCAAAAGCAGTGTTCGCATCTCCTGGTTGCATGCTTCTCTCAAGTGTTTGTCTCGCAGCTGGTGCATCGTGATGTGTCTGCATCTCCTGCCTGCTTCCCAGAGAGGCTGGAATGTTTTTTTCCTCTGTTGTCTAGAAACCACTCTAGACTTTGGATTTGAATTGAGTATTCCAGACATCCTGGCCAGATGTGTTCCTGATGCAAGGTGTGTTTCCATTCACTGAGTTGCTTCTCTCCCCAGCCGGGTGGAGCGGAGTGGCCTTGGTGCCCTCCTGAGATGAGCACTGGCTTGATGCTGCTGGGGATCTCCCTGTGCAGACCCTGCTGGTCCAGATGGGTGGATCTGAAGATACAGAGAGGACAATTTCTCACATGAAATTTGGGTTTCTGTGACTTGGATCCACCGATCCGGAGATGCCCCATTGCTCCTGCCTCCAGGAGGGCAGAGGGTTCTGTCATCAAATGCCTGTTGCCTGCGCCGGGCTCTGGCTGGGGCACAACAAGAGCAGCCAGCGGTGACCTGCAGCTGCCATGAGATGTAAATTGCCTATTAGCTGTATTTTGCTTGATTAACAGGTTTTGGTCGGGGAACTGATCAGGCTGGATTGGTGGATGTTCAGGTAAGAGTGTGGTTTCTTACTATGTAGACAGAAAGCAAAGGAGCAAATGGGGCTCCTCGTGCGTGTGTTAGGAGGGAGGAAACCTCTGCGTAAACTGCGTCACTGGAGCAAAGACACTGCTGCCGGGGAGCAGTTGTGCCAGAGGTGGCCTTGGAAATGTCAGGATATTGGCTGTAGCTGTGCTCCTCCTCAGTGATGAGGCTCCGTACCCTGGTAAAATGGGTGTGGATCCCAAGTACCTGGTCAAGGTGTGAGTTTGGCTTTCTTTTTAGGACTTGTTTCTCAGTCTGAGAGATCTCATACTGATTTTGCTGGACAAGAAGTTGGAGAGAGTGGAGGAAACCATTTTGGGAATCCCCAAAATGAGGGGTGGAGTTTATCTCCAGTGATCAGGGGTGATGCACACGTGCTGGACGGGACTCGGTGTGCTTTCCACAGGGAGGTCTCCCAGGTGATCTGTGTGATTTCTGACTCCATTCCTTTATGCTAGTTCCTTGGTTTTAAGGGTATGTTGTCTGGAGGAACAACCTCAAAGACCATGGAATCTCAATTGCAAAAAGTGACATAATTATTAAGACTCTCACCAGCACTTCCCAGTTGCCTTACAGCCCATGGACAGAACATCCTCTGTAACGTGGTGAGCATCACGCCCACTGCACTCCTGCCCAGAGGCTGTTCCCAGAGCTTCGCTGCTCTCATGGATAGAGGCTTTTGTTCATACACAGGCTGTGCCCTGGAATACTGTTTCCAGGGGGAGAGAGCATAGATTAAACACTGATGAATATAAAAAGTTGGGACACGGGTTCTCCAACCTTTCTCCTGCCTCTCCTTGTCTTTCCTTTCCCATCTGTGGTGGTTTTGAGCCATGTCTTGTGGTTGGAGTCTCAGGTTGGGGCTGCAGCCCTCCAGGATGTATGAGCGTGCTGCCATGGGTGTGTGGGGAGCGCAGGAGGTGGGTGCCAGGACAGGATACAGAGCAACTCTCAGGAACACGAGACCACATACAGGAGCAGGAGGAGGCGGTGAGTGGCTGGAACCTCTGAGCTTTGCTGTACCGTCTCCATGATGGCCTTGGAGCTGAGAGCTGGTGAGGGCTGCAGTGGCCAAGTGGAGTATGTGGCATGGCCCCGCTGCTCCTGTCCCTGCCCAGCCCATGGCACCCTGAGCCCCTTGCCCAGGACATCTGCCTTCTTCACCCTGCCCAGCACATCCACTACCAGCAGTTGGGATGTATTGAATGAGGTTGACTTTGTCACACATGACCAGGAAACAAAGTTGGGAAGAGATTAGCAGAACAGAGTCTACAACTGCTCAGGCTGGAGCCGGTGGCAAACCCCCTTACATCTCCAGTGCTCCTGGGGTTTTGCCCTAAATATTTTCTGAACATGTTGAATAATATTAGACTAATATTAGGACATGTCGAAACCAGAGGGGTTTGAAGTACCTTTAAATAGGAGGTGGCCACTCAGGTTGGCTTTGAATGAGATTAGAGACTAGAGGTACTTTTCTAATTGGTAGAATTTGGGCTGTGGCTTCTTGAGATCTCCCCTCCTGGTGATGCTGAGGGCTGAGACATCCCTTATTGCATCTAAAAGGCACCATGAATAGCTTCCATGTGCAGGTCCTGCAGGGCAGGTGGGCAGAACCCCAGGTGACTTGTTGAGCAGCAGGGAGCAGGACAGAGTGGTGGAAGGAATGTCCATTCTGGTTCTGTGGCTGCATGTGACTGATGGAGCTCTGAAGGATGTGTGTCTTGTTCAGTTGAGCCACGACTGCTACCACCAGATCTGCTTCATGAGTGCAAAGAGAGGCTTTGTCCAGGTATGGCATTGTACCCAGCCTGTCTGTAGGGTGTCTAGCACAGTGAGAGACTTCATTTTACGTGTGACCTCTGCAGGGTAAAGGCAGAGTAGAGCCTGAAGTACGGACAGTAGTTGAGGAGTAAAACTCTTACTTGAAAGGATGCAGTCTAGAGGAGATGGAAGCATTTTCCTGAGAGCTGCTGCCCCAGCCAGAGTGTGTTCCTGCTCACGCCTGGTCCAGTGCGAGCTTGCTGAGCTCTGCAGGCTGGGTAGCAGTGGAGGCTGGAGAGAACTGCGTTCAGACCGTGGTTCTCATTAGTTCACACTACTTCTGACTCAGCCCAGATGAAGAAACGCTGACTTTGCTTTCCCTGCCCCAGACGAGGCAGAGGCTGGAGAACGCGAGGCATGGGTAGGGTGAGCTCATCAACTTCTGACCCACTGTTTTTCAGTTGCTATTTCCAACCGCCTGAAAAGCATCACACTGTTTACCTCATCTGTTTTGTGTCCAAGTAGGATTCAGGTCACAAACAAAATTAGATTATTCAATTACCTATGTGTAAGCTCTACAGAGCTACTTGCAGTTGGTGACCTTTGCTGAAAGGAGGTTCAAATAACACCAAGACGGGAATGATGCAGTGAGATGTGGCTGTGTAGGTGTGCACAGCAGGCTTGCCTGGCAGCTCTCTGTGTTGTGCTGGCCATCACTGGTGTCCATCAAACCAAGTTGTTGGTTTGCTGTAGATGGGTTTTTAGGTTTTCTGGGAGCTATTGTACTCTTCTTGTGCAGCAGTGCCTTGATCTGGACTTTCGACTACAGGATTTAGATCTGCCTGCTAAGAAATGAGCATGCACAAAGAAGTTTGTTTGTCATCTGGTTCACAGTATGTTGCTGCTCAAGTATCTTGTCGGCTGTCTGGGAAGTCTCTTGGCTTTTGGAGGTGCCACCACTCTAGAACCTGAACACCAGAGCATTGCAGTCTTATCTGGAAAGGTGACAAAATGAAATGACCTATTTTAATGCTCACAAACCCAGCTTCTGAACTGTCTGGTGGCCTGTTGGACTCTATAGCCTTCCTGTAGCATGTGAGTGTCTTCATGGATTCATTGTGAGTTAAACTTCCAAAGGTGGCTTGTGACTCTCCTGTTGGCAGGTGTTTGTTTAGTAGACTTTTGGGGTTAGGTTCCTCAAAAGCAAACGGTGGCCCATCTGCACATCAGACTCTGCTGCTTCCTTTTTTTCTGTAGAGTTCAGGGACTCATTATTCCTTGAAAGAATTTTTCTGGCTGTCTCCAAGTCTCTCTGAAGTGTCCACTTTTCTTCTAATCTCCCCTTACACTTTTCTGAACCTTTCTGGCATGTGGTTTCAGGCTCTCTAGCTGTGTAGCTTACAGCTGGCTGAGCTCAGTAGACCTCAGTGAGAGTTTCTACTACTTGTCTAAAAAAATATTAAAAACCAAAGAGGAATATCCTAAACTGGCATGTTCCCAATTACTGAAGTGATTTTTCCTGTAAATATGTCTCTGTTCCCTGTTTCTATCACGGTCATTTCACATCTTTATTGTTACTCATTTCTGATGCCTTTCTGCCACATGATACCTCCCCATTGCAGGGTGTGATGCCTAGAAGCCTCAGAGGTAGGTTTCAGTGTAACAGGTACCAGTTAAGAATTTGATTTTTTTTTTTTCTGTGCCTGTCCTGCAACATCTCCTGAATGTGGCAGGAGCTGGGACACTTGCTTGTTAGTGTGGGATTTAGGGTGATGCATTAAGGTCTTAGTTTTATTACCTTCTAAGTTTTGGCATTTCTCTAAGCTGCTAGTCCTGCTCTTCAGAGGAGATTTTTGGTATCTGCTGCTTCCAAAGTAAAGCTTCCATGTCCCTTGGAGCATCACTGCCCTTACATGACTGTTCTTTCTGCCAGGGTTTTGATATCTCCATTGAGCTAATTCACATTGATTTTTTTCAAAGGTGCTGAGCACCTGGTTCCTGCCACACTGTTGGGACCTGGGCTCCTCAGAACTGCTGGAGACCTTGTCACCTACCTTTGGCTGTTCAAGTCAGTATGACCCAATGTTTTGTACTGGTCTGGCTCCCATGGGCCTGAGTGGCTCTCATGTGCTGAGTGATTTAGCTTTGCAAACCTAAATGGTTGCACAAAACTCTATTCTTCCCCATTTTACAGAGGGGAAGCTGGGGCATGCTGTGGTTTGAAGAGGTTTGAAGAGGCCAGAAGCTTGTGACAGGGTAGAAGTTCAACAAGAATATGGTCCACAGGTTAGCTCTGTTACCTGTCCCATCACGGGTGCAGTTAGGAGCTGTTTTCCTGGCTCTTGTGTGCATACAGGCATGGTCAGAGCTGCTCACTGGGGAGCAGCATTTCAACCTTGCAGCCATGACCTCTCGGTGTGCCACGTGGTGTGTAACAGGTCCCCTTCCTGGTGTGCGAGGGAGGGCACATCCCTTCTGTGGTGAGGAAGAGGCTGTAAGAATCACAGAATGATAGGGGTTGGAAGGGACTTCTGGAGATCATCTGGTCCAACCTGCCTGCTAGAGCAGGGTCACGCAGAGCAGGTTACACAGGACAGCATCCAGGTGGCTTTTGAATGTCTCCAGAGATGGAGACTCCACCACTTCTCTGGGCAGCCTGTTCCAGTGCTCTGCCACCCTCAAGGTAAAGAAGTTCCTCCTCATGTGTAGATGGAACTTCCTGTGTTCAAGTTTGTGCCCAGGAAGATGGTGGTAGTGTCAATTACCTTCCAAAGCACCAAGACCTGACCCATCCTGCCCAGACTGGGACAGCAGCCTGGGTAGTGGGAGTGGAGGAAGAGCCCATGGTGGCAGGGGGTGTTACCTGGAGATGCAGGAGGCTGAAGGCTTCAGCTCCTGCCCAGAACCCAGGGCAGCACCTGTCCTGTGGCCCCCGCAGGGACACAACAGCCCCTGGCAGTTGGCACACAAGTGTCTGAGACATGCCAAGACATGAATGTGCCATGTTTCCTAATTCAAGGCGTGTTGTCTGACACTCCTGCTGCCTTCTCAGGCCTGTTTTCACCAATGCATTTGGTGAGGGAAGGTGGGCTGGGGCAGAGGCAGAGCTGCCATCTTCTGTTGCCTCTGAAGGTGTTTTTAGTGATTGTATCCACCATTTTCCTCCCCCAGGGACGCCAAGATGGTGTCCAAGAAGAGTCTCTGAAGAGGAGCATTTTTGAGTTGACTGCCATGTTTTCTGTGCTGAGTTGATGGTGTATGGAGGGAGGTGAAGTGTCCTGGCTTGATGGAAACTGGAAAATTATCAGGTAGAGCAGTGAGGTGGAAATGTTAATTTTCAAACTGAAGCCAACTTCATTCACTGTCAAATTCACATCAGTGTGGCTGCATGTTGGGACACAGAGAGGCTGTACAGAAGAGCTAAGCTGGGTGATGTGTCTCTTGGACAGAAGTATCTTGTACACTTTTTGTGCCTGGCTTTTAGTAAGATATGCTGCCTACACTTTATCTAGCAACAAGGCTCCAGGAGGAGGCACAGATGACCTGTGGCTGGCCAGATCCTTCCCTGAGACATAGTAAGTCATCATCCTTGACTTCATTCATGCTCATGGCAAAAGCCAGGTGCCTGCAGCCTGCTCAGGACCAAGCTCCTGCTTTGAAGGTACCTGTCATGCTGCTGAGCCTGGAGGAGAGCCAGGAGGTGACTGCATTTCTTGCTTTGCTTAAAACCCCCAGGTTTATAAACCTGAATACAAGGTTGACACTTCAGTAGTAATTTACATGGTCTAATGCAGGGGTCCTCAAACTACGGCCCGCAGGCCAGATACGGCCCGTCAGGGTCCTCAAAGCGGCCCGCGGGTATTTACAGAACTCCCCCACCCCGGGGGGGAAACCAAGCAGCCGCAGATGGCTTTCTGCCACTTAATCCGCGTCCTGGTCAGAGCCCGGGTGCGGCAAAGTCCCTTCAGTCCCTTCTGGCCACCCTTTCCGGACTGTGCGGCCGGGCTAGGGAGGGGGGCAGTGGCATCAGCGAGGTGGGTGACTCCCCCATTGTTTTTTTCCAAACTATAGTCCGGGCCCCGACAGTGTCTGAGGGACAGTGCACCGGCCCCCGACGGTGTCTGAGGGACAGTGAACTGGCCCCCTGTTTAAAAAGTTTGAGGACCCCTGCTAGATGATCTCCAGAGGTCCCTTCCAACCCTTACAATTCTGTGATTCTGTATTCTACTAGTAACCTTTCATGAATAATACATGCTAGCACAGCTTGGGTAACCGCTGGTGTGAGAGAAATTGCATGTTTAGGCCTCACAATTATTTCTTTTAGTTTTTGTTGATCTTGCTATGAACATTTTCAGTCATATAAATATAAATTATGTGTAATTATTAGTATCACAGTGGCTGTCTGTGATACCTTTTAATCCTCAAGTGAAATTGTGTATTTTCAATTGTGAAATGTTTTTCTTTACATGTCAGCATTGCTTTCTCTCTAATCAGTTCCATTGGTTTTCTCATTATACTTACTTACTTACACTTACGTATCAGTGCATTGAACACTTCTTTGTGAACTTTTATCATTTCCTGGTGAACAGATGAAATGTTAGAAAATATTTTGGGTGCATTGTTATGGACATGTGATAACGGCTTCTGTGTTATTTCAAAGATGCATAGTGACAGTTCCACAAAGGGAAGAAAGAGTAGTCACACTTTAGCTATTCTGAGTGTTTATGCATGTACATTAGTGGTATTCCTCTGTAACAATATGTAAGCAAGGTGGAAGTAACTCCTGAATGCATAACTGTCTTTTTGCTGAACATCTCTAAGTATAAACTTCACAGTTTCAGTATGCAGATATAGGTTGGCACTGTTACAAACATTTAAAAACTGATGTTGTGGCATTAATCTGGGAATTGGAGTATTTCCTGATAATTAGCTGTCTTCACACTTTTATTTGGTGATTTTAGTGTCAAGCGTAGTAACTCATAAAGGAGAATAACTGTGTTTTAAACCAATTCACACATGCATTTATTGTTTGGACAGGTGATTAATTCATTTGACTCAATCAGCAGTTTGACCAGTTGTTATGTGGCTCTCAAAATACTGTTGTATGACATTAAGAGCTCTGTAGATATTTTGGTGTGAGGTATCATTAGGGAGTGGTGGTAAGGCCAATTTTACTGAGATTGACTGAACCTTTTCTTAGAAGAAAAGTAAAGAATGTGGGTTTTTTTCATTGTCACTGTGTTGATGTTAAAATTAGAAAATCCTGACATTTAACTTATAAAAATCAAAGATGCAGGAGGAATGAAGGATCTGTCTCCTTCATCAGGTTTTGGACTCTTCATTCTTCTTACAAAATGGTTTTCCAGCGCTCTGCATTGGTCGGTTCTGAAAAGAAGGTGTCCGCATGTAAGCCACTTCATTGTTTTTTTGATGCAGCTTGGCTTAAGTTTCTCACATTTTTTCTGTTTGTAAAGATGTTTACATTTTGCTTTAGTCAGGTTTGAGTTTCATATGATTAAAGATTCTAATACCAAACTTGTTTCCATATTCTTTGTGCATAGAATGGACATACTATGCAGAGATAACAGGTTGATATACAAGGATTCCAACAACCAAACCCGTAGCCCAAGAGAGAGTCTATATTAACCATATGATGCTGCTGATCTGATGTCATTGATCTTTGTGAATTCTGTATTAGTTATCACCAGAGAGATAAGATGGTATTTTTATTAAACACAAATCCAGGAGGTAACCAAGAATCCATCTGTGTTCCTTGAGCTCCATGTTCTGGAATTCTTAAGTCTAAGTGGTGACACAGGACATTGGATAGCTGTGGCTACCTGGATGGAGATGGCAAGAATGACACGTTGTGTGGGTTAACCTTGGCTAAGCGCCAAGTGTCCACCAAGCCGCTCTATCACCCCCCCCATTTTCCCTTCTCCCTCCTCAGCAGAGCAAAAAAAGGGGAGGAAAATAAGATGAGAAACAAAAGCAGTTTAATAATAATAGAAGTAAAGCCAAGCAATTCCATGCACGGAAGCAAGGGAAACCAAAGATTTATTCTCTACTTCCCATCAGTAGGCGATGTTAGGCCACTCC
>JAVSBS010020588.1:0-18288 GCA_033124195.1 Coracias cyanogaster | reverse complement strand
AGTCCCCATCCCTGGAGGGATTTAAAAGCCGTGGAGATGTGGTGCTGAGGGACATGGGTTAGTGGTGACCTGGCAGTTCTGGGTTAACGGTCGGACTCGATCTTAAAGGTCTCTTCCAACCAAAACGATTCTATGGTTCTATGAGAATGACAGCCCAAACCCGCAGAGGCACACAGGCACTCAAGAACCATGGATTTCCATCAGAGCTATGTGCCTGCTCCCAGCAGGCATCAGAGTGTAAATGAAAGCCCACAGGTGCCTGCATGAATGCTTGGCACACCAGCAGGCATAACATGCAGAGACCTGGCTGGGATTTTTGCATGAATTCAACAGAAAGAAATTTCTTACTTGGTAGGAATGTTTTATTTGACCATGTACGCTGAGATGTGTGACACTGTCCTACCAGGGCCAGACACGCCATTTTCATGCGTGAGGATTCCCAGAAGGAATCATAGAATCGAATCTTACAGCCTCAGGCTTTGTAGCACACAGGTGCGTGACAAAATCTTCCTTTTTTCCTTGTATGTTTTGTCATCATGTGTTTGGATCATGGCATGGCTTGAATATCTAGCTCTTGTGACTGTAAGCAAAGGCATCCTTCCACTCTTGAAGACTGAGTTTGTGATCTAGGTCCAGGATGGGAGCTTACAGCAAATGAAGAATAACAGAGCAGGAAACAAAGAAATGAATTTTTAATGATCACAATTAACTTTTACCTTGAATAGTCACAATTACCTTTACACCACCTTCTTGACCACTGGCTGTTTGTAAGCAGGCTGGCAGAGAGTACAGTGAAATTATTATAAAGGAAAGAGTAATTCTGGAAACAAGGGAGAAATCAAAAGGGTTGTTGTGATACGGCAGCAATTTCAGCTGCTTATGCTTTGGGATTGTTCGATAATGCAGGTAATTGTGTTTGATCGTAGCCTTGTAACCACCACCTTTCATTTGTAGCGCGGGGGTTACTATCTAGCACCCAGCTAGCCAAATGAAATGTATGGCTTGATTAAGGATCTCTTTTGTCGGTAATTTGTGCCTAATGTTTTTAGCTTTCCCACGGGCTGTTATAGAAAATGGTAAATCTGGTTTAAATGAAACCTGATACTGTTAATGGTTTAATAGCAGCTGCCACAGGGTTATGGCATTTTTCAACAGATGCTTCTGTTTCATTTTAAGCCTACACTAAGTCTTAGAATATATTTACATAATTAATATAAAGTACACCTACATAATAATGACAATATTTATAGTTTTAAAAGATTTCCTTAAATGACTTCCTCGCTCTTGCCGTTGTCTAATCACAATATATAATTTGAAACAGGAAGGCATATTATTAAAATAATAATTTATATTCACCTCTTCAAAAGTATTACAGAATCCAGCATGACGCTGAGCATGTATCATCTCCTAACGTAGCAGTTATTGGTTAGGGTGAATCACTTTGCTGCTTCAGAAAAAGAGAGAAAAAGCTTGGCTGTACTCATTATCTTGCCTCCTGTTGAATCAGGAGCATAAAAAAAGCGGTGCTTGTATTTAAAACTATCAGTCAAGAAAGAGCTGCGTTGAGGTGTGTACTTACGTGGAGCAATCTATGAAGCAGTACAGATTTTTGTGGCTGATTATCAGCTGCATGATTGAGGAAATCCCTGCTAATTGAAGAAGACTTTGGCATTTTTGGCTGTTAATAGTAGGTGGTGAGTTGGGATGGTTGTATTCTATTTGGAGGTCTTATTGTGGGTTTCCGAAAGTACTGAAGGCATATCGTACAGGACATTCAGTCAGAGGATGCCCTTGAATATGGTGTCATTCGACAACTACATGCTAATTCACATGAAGGAGAGGAGAGGAGGATAAAAGGCTTCTCTTTCTCTGCCTTGACTGGAAGGCCAGGTAAGGTCGAGCAGGAGTCTCTGCGAGGCAGATGTACCAAAGCATTTGCTGCTCTGAACTTTGAGGCTTGAAATGGGAACAATAAAAGGCGGAACACAGATAACAGAAAAATCTCTCTATTAGATAAGCATCCAACATTGTTTAGTTAAGAGATTTGAGAGTCCTAGTTCTCTCTAATCCAGGAGAATGTGTAGGAGCAGTGGTGAAGCAGATGTTTTGCTGTATGAGAAGTGTAGCTGACATATTTTCTCCCCTTGTCCCCCGGTGACTACCCTTCAGAGCTGTTAGCTAGGGTATGATGGTAGTCACCTTCCATGTTCTAGCTGTTGTGTGGTTTTTATTTTATTTGCCCTTTTGAATGGATGAGAGCTGTTCAACAGGACCTGGGTCAACCTCCACATTAGTTATAGAAAGCAGATAAAATTGTGGCATAGGACCTCCAGGGCCCTAAGGCACTGGTAACCCTCTTCCACAGCTTCAAGCTGCTCAGGAGAATATCTCTCTAGCTATCTTATGAAAATAATTATTTGCCAGCCTTTGGTGTGCTGAGAGTTTTCTACCTCAACATCCTTTTGGCCCTACCCTGAGGTTTACAGACTTTGCAAAAAGAGTTTCCCTGCTTTAATTTGAAGGAGAAAGGCTGTTGTGGACCAATATCATTCCCAGAACTGGGTGGAGAAGAGTTTGTGCCTTGGTGAGGAGCAAGGCTTCAAGTGTTCTTTCTCACTAGGTATTTGGATGAATTCTCCAAAGCTGCTGCAAGAAGAACCCAGCAGTGAATCTCAGTAAGCCCTCACAGGGACACCTCAGATTCCCGAGTTGGTTTGTTCAAGTTTTCTCGTGGAATTGTTTCTCCACTACTGGTAAATATAGAAAATGAACACTTTCAAAAAGCTGAGGGAAAAAAGAACTCACAAAATTAGCATGAAGAAGAAGCACAGCGTTTTCTGTCAGAGTGGAAAATAGTTCAAATACATGATTTGGTGGAAAGAGAAGAGTTTTTAATTGTTTTAGCATGCAAAATTCATTCAAAGATATGAAGTCTGTTGAGCTTTATATGATAAAAAGAAAGCTGGTTCCCTTGTGATGTTTTTAGAAGTAATAAATCTTCTCTTTTCCTCCTTTGCTAGGTTCTACCGCCTAGAAAAGCTGTGAAGCCAGGCATGGTCCTCATCTTTGAACTCTTTCTTCTTCGGGGGACCCATACTTGGGTTGATCGGGAAGTAGGATGGGGAGCTTTTCCCTTGTGTGACAACAACTTTAATGCTCTGGAGGGTAAATTTAAGTGTCCCTTCCTCAGAGGCCATTACGACTCCAAAGTTGACCGATTCAAAAAAATTGAAAGTTTTATTTCTCAAGATTTGGATCATTGGCTGTGCAATCTCTACTTTCAGGTTTGTTTGTTTGTTTTTTAAGATAGACCCATTGGTTTAGTCACTGTTCCTGGGAAGAGATTCCACTTTCTTTGTCAGTCTCTCTGAAAAGCTCTTTATGAACCTACCCAGTTGGCATATAAAAAAGAAAATCATGCACATGTCCAACTTTTGTGTGAAATTAGTGGGGGTTTTTACTGCCAAATTTTATAATGATTTCAAATACCAAAATATTGTTCAGGGTGCTCCATAATTGGATCCAAAAAATGGCTCAGTAATTGAAATTCTGAGTTGGAGCCTGTGACTGATATATATTAACTTCCTCCACAGTTTTAATGAATCTCAGAGATGCTTTCACATGGCTACCAAATAAAATAATGTTGTTTATGACATTACACTTGTATGTGTGGGATCCCCAGCTAGCGAGCAAGGCTCTGTTGCAGTAGGAACCTTATTTTTTAATAGTTTTTTGATATAATTTAGATGTAATATTTTTTGTATGTCTTTGAAAATGGGCCTGAACTAAGAACTCCTCTTCAGTGGAAGCTTTGTTTCTGAATGTGCAAATTAAAGGTGTTATTGTCACTGAGATATGTTCCCTCCTTCAGAATCTTAACAAGACCTCAAACTTGTCCCTCTTTTATAGTCATGTGTGGCTCAGAATAAAACACCAAAAGAGATTAATTCTGAAAACATCTGAATTTCAATATGTGATTTTACTTAGTAGAAAGTGTAGTTATTTATTTTCTTGTAGTGATGATTTTCAGGCAATTTTCTTTTTTTGGGTCCGTCAAGAATAAAAGAAAGTGAAAATAACTTCAGAATCAGGTAGAGATATAAGACTTTATACCAAAAATATACCTAAGAGATGCTAGGAAAGAGAATGTCAGAAGCAACATTCGTAATGTATAGTAAAAAAATAACAGAAGAGTGAAAATTGGTTGAAATGGGGGTGGGGGAAGGCCGCAAAGCTGCAAAATTAGTCTCTCAACTCAGGGTATAAGCTGAGATGATTTAATGACCCAGGGAATCTATATTTTCCCAGCTGATTCTAAATTTGGATTGTGAGTCACCTCCATTTACTGGGATGTCTGCTTTAGTCTGTAAGCATTGGGAAGATGTACATGGGAAAATGATACCAGAAAAAGCTGTAGTAAATGGAGTACAGAGGAACAAGAACTTCCTCAAAGCCTCATAGCAGCATCTTGGGCTTCTAGGATTCACAAATAGTTTACAAACAAGTATGTTCTGGCTTTGTGGAATACTGAACTGCTTAAGTTCATGTATTTTTTTTTTCTTACCAGATAATTAAACTACCACAGGATTTAGATAAGAAAAATAAGTATGATATGCACCTTCATCTCCCACCTGAACGTCTCACTTGTTCAAGCGTTGCTGAAAGTAATGGTGCCTCAGAGAAGGTTGAACAGTCTGGACCACAAGGTGAGGGATTCAAACTTTCATGTTCATAACCAGGTTTTAATGGGAGCATCCCATACTTTTATTTATATGTTGGCTAATCATTATTTTTCTTGGTAAGCTAGATTTGCCTCCTTCGGATATTAGTCCAACACGTGTTATAGCAGGAATACTGTGATTCTTTTTTTGAAAATATGGTTTAACTTTGTTTTCACTTGCGAGCAATTTAAACCAGCCTCACTGCTAAGGATGAAACTTTTCTGTGCTGGCCTCTGAAGCTGAAGAGTGCTGGGAAAGTCACAGCAATAACAGTTCAGCAGCTTATGACACCAAGCTGGCGGGAAGAAATAAAAAAGGAAATTTTTTTTTTTTTGTCTAATTATTTCTGGAATAAATCTAGCACCTCCCTGCGCTAGAACAGGGACTTCAGATTTGGCAGGGAGAGAGTTCTGGCATCGGAGTAGTGCCTTATGCTACTCCTATGAAAGATTCAATCGAGTGGTAACCCATAGAAAGGATAAATTCTCATTTGCTTATGTGCAGCAGGCCTCCCCAGAAGCTTTCTTTAAAAATCACTGAGTGTTACTTTTAGGCTGAGCATCCTCCCTGGCCTCTGTGAGACTCCTGATGTGGCCACATTGAAGTCGTCGTTGACCATGTTGCAATGAAATCAGAAATTGCTCCTCTTCTGTTAGAAATCCAGGAATGAGAAGAGTGGCAGGACACTGCCACTGGTTTCTCTTTTTCAGCATGTGGGACCTGACTGCCACAAATGAAAAATTCTTTTTTGCTGCGCAGACATTTCTATACTCACTCTTTTTTAAGGAACTGAAGGATCCGGCCAACTCCTAGCTTGTAGTGTCTATGTGAACGTGCAGATCTGAAACAGATTTAGTTCTTCAGGACAGAGGTTCCTCAAGCATTTGAGAACAGCAGCAGTGATGCACAGTAGAAAACAGGGGAGGAGAAAGAGGAGGGTATTGGAAGGAAAGCAAGCAGATAAGCAATAATCATTTAACCTGGTGATTTGGAGGCTCAGGTTGGAAGGATAATGTGAAAAGAGGCCAGTAGAAATATTTTTTCAGACAGTGAGTGATGGTCTAGGAGATAAAATGAGGTTCACTCTATGACACTTCTAGGCTAAGCAGCAACTGCACAGTCATCAAAAGGTTTTTATATAACTACCCTGATACCAGAAACAGAGCAGCGTAAACATTCATCGTACTGAGGAGTAACGTTCTTTTTGTTACCATATATCTTCTACATATCTGCTAAGGTGCTTCTAGATGCAACACAAAACTGTGAATAGCAGATCCAAAGGTGGAGTTGCAGCCAATATTTCTCAGTGGTGAAGAGTTATGGACAAGTTCTTATTAAATCAGAGTTCTCCGTACCATTGTTTGATCCTACCATCTGTCTTCACATGCACAGGGTCACACTCATACACTTAGAGGCTGCAAATAAATCAGTCATACTTCTGGAAGTGCACAGAAAACCTTGTGATATTCAGTTGGAGAAGTCCAGGAAGATGTATTCATAAGAGCTAAGAAAGATCATTAGTGTGTGTCCTATTTTCATGCAGACCTCTGAAATGGGCTGATAAGCTGATTGTGGAAGATCTGCAATTTCAGTGCCAAAGAGATTTGCACTAACCAGATTTCTAGGAGTAATTTTTGATATTGTTTATATTTATTTATTTTTCTTGGAGCCTTCTTTAAAGATATTATTAGCTGCTAATATCCCCCATGGGTTTGTTTTTTAATGTATCTATGCAGTGCTACAGTATGCTGTTTCTGCTGGTGATATGTTGCTAAGAGATTTAATAATGGGTAAACAAACACAACATGTGGTAATCCATTTCAAATTAAAAGTTTATTAAACGCTAGCTTGATGACTTTCTGGCTATTTACAATTAAAGGAGCAAACCTTAGGGAACTGGAGATCACGTGGTGAAAATCACGACTTCAACATTTCCAGCAGAAAAAATGTGTTTATGATCTGTGGCAAGCTGTCGCACATTGATATGCTCTATAAATACTATATTATATCTGTTAAACCACCAAAAGCAGGGGGAAAAAGGCTCTGTTAAAGTGACATTAAGGTTGAGACACAAACCAGTGAAAGCAAGAGCAGCCTAAATGAAGACTGGTGCCCTGTAACTCACTCTCCTGCAGTAGTCTAAATAGTGAGTGATCTTACATATCGATACCATATGTGGTGCTGCAACATATAAGCAAAATAGAGCAGGTTAGGAGACAGTGTTTTAACCTTCACTTCAAATTTGTCTTGGTTTTAGAAGTTTAAGACAGAACCTTCATATTATTTCCATTAACTCCAGCCTACAGTGTGGTGTTTTTTAAATCGCAGCGCTGTGTTGGGCTGGGTATGGCTCTTCCCTGCTGCACGGGATCTCTCTTGCAGAGTACAATGCAGGGAATGGAACCTAATACCTCGCATTCTACCTCCTTTGTAGTTCACAGATGCATATTGTCAGATCTAGTGTGCCTCTTAGTCCAAACCACATCTTCTCTCCGTCAATAAATAAATGACAGTTTCTCTGTGGAATTCATTAGCCATTGTTGTGTGGAAGGTGGTAACAACTGTAATAGAAGTAGGACAGCTAGGAAAATTTGATGCAACTACAAGAATTGTTGCCTTGATAGGCTTGGATCTAAGTAACCCAGTCTTCTATGTGCATGAAGACTTCAGAAATGTCAATCTCCATAGAAAACACCAAATATACAAATTCTTCGAGAGCACTGTTCCTCATGGTGAAATCCACAGCAAGATCCTCTTTGAACTTAGTGTCCATAGAAGAGGGGCTTCACATGTGCGAAACGTCCGTGCAAATCAGCCTTTTTTTGAAAGTGGCTGCTTTTTCATCTTCAGAAAAGTAGCTGGGCAGTACTTGTCTATTTGTTCTCCAGTTCAAACCCCTCTAGGTCACCCAGGCTTATTTGGGAAGTGTTAGTCTGTGCTTATTGGGAATGTTCTTCCAAGTGCTTGCTCTTCTGTCTGTGCTGTTCCTCTGACTTGACATGGAAAACACCCACTTGTGCCCATCACAAATGGTGATCAAATAAAACAGGCAACTAAAAAACCAGGGATAATTTTATCCTCTGCAGTTTGTAGAACTGAAGGAAAACTTTTTACATTCCAGTGACTTCTCACACCTCTAATATTGGCCCGTTTGAAGTCCTCAAGTTATGGTCAGCAGTGTTCTAGCACAAAAGGATGAGCACTCAAGACCTAAAAAGGGTGCTTACAAGGGAGAGGGTGGAAGAATGGCTGAGGAGGATTAAGATACTGAAAGTATAATTTATTTTTTTTTAAAGTGCCAAGTTGTGTGCAGCTTTTGGTCAAATTACAGCACAAATCACTACCTGTACCTAAATAGTCATGACCACTTGTGCATCTTCTTAAGCAGAAGCTAGCCCAAGCACTACAGAAATCAAAACAGGAGTTTTGCTTTGCCTGGCTGGGTTGGAGGAGAGGTGTGGTCAGCCAAGATTTTATAGGAAAGTGTTTGAAGGTAGCCAGGCTAGTTTGGTCCCAGCAGTGGGGTGATCTTGCTATAGCAGAACTGTGACACAAGCCATTTTAGCCTGGGTACAGCGCTGTGTGAGCACGACTACAGTGCCCCCAGGATCTGCGCTAGTAGAGATGGTTGTTGCTGCTGCTTTGCCAGGTAGATTTGTCACACAGGTCTCCCACTACCTCAGCTCTTTTGGACTAAACACCTACATGCAGATTTTCTAGGTGTCTGTAACGTTTTCTTCCCAGAAAGTTTCCTTGTCCCTCATTGCCTCCTGCTCTACTATACTTTGGAAGTGTAAAAAAAAAAAAAAGCAACTCAGCTGTTTGAGTGTGGTTTGAAGAACACTTAGCTCATTCTCGCACAAATATCTCATTTCTTTTGCCCTCCCCTACAAGGATTGCTGTCTAACAGCAGTACACGGGGCTCGCCTGCCCCATGCATCAACCAGAAGAAAAGTTTGAGACTTCTTTTTTTCAGTTCCCAAACTCTGAGCTTATGGCAGAAATAAATATTATACAGAAGGATCATTTTCTGGGGTAGGGTTTATCTGGTTACTGTACCACTTCGAGCATTTTTGGGTCTGCCTTCCTCCTGGCTGTTAAAAATAAGGTTGGTTTGTACCATTTGGCTTTGGCAGTCCTTGAAACCCGCCGGAGCTGTAAAGCTTTAAACAGTTGCACAGGTCTTTAATTGTAAATTAGTTTTGACAGGACTGCGAGGCAAAGGCCAGGCCCATCCCGTCGTGATGCTGGCCGACAGCCCCTTGCTGCTCCTGGAGCAAGGGAACATGTGGAAGGAATTGTTCTTTTACATTTCACAGCTTGTCATTTCCTCTGCAGGGCAACCTCTGACCTCCCCGAAAGATCCCGACACCCGTAAGGGAAGTATTCCCACTGCTGTAAAGGAAGTGGAGAAGCAGTTTAGTGCCACGAAAGGAGGAGAAGTGTGTGTGTCAGAAGGAGCTGGGAGGAAAAGAGAAGAGCTTAAAGTGCTTCCAGCAGGTTAGGGCTTTTATTGCATTTCTTAATTTACTGAAAGTTTGCAAATAGATCGACTCGGTATGTGTGTAAATAGCCCCATCTCCCTTCCCCCTCGCCCTGCGATATCATTGTGATTTCACCAGGCAAAGGAAGTGATGGAAGAGTTTAAATCGATTTTGAGGGATCAAAAGTGGTGGGCTCCCCTCCCTAGAAAGTATTTGCTGGCCAAATGTGTTAGTAATTACAAGGTGTGTGTGGAGCGCACTGACAACATTAGATTATGGCTGGTGTTTCCGTGACGTTTTTACATCCTTTCATTTTATTTGGCCATTTATATCCATGGAGCACAACATGTTGCTGTTAGGTGCTTGGGAAGTAGTTTTTTCTTCTTGCAACATGTTAATAGCGATGTCCTTTGTTAATTGTGCTGAACTAAATGACGTAAGAGTGCAAAGCCATATTAAAATCAGGTAGCGTTTGCTTCCAGGAGGTAGGGTTTCTCTTGAAGCCCAAAGCCTTGCAAGTTACTGGGGTTGTTTTGGGGTTGTTTTGTTTTAAATCCCAGGTGAAATGTATGTGTCTGAGAACTGAGTAGCACAACCCATAGGTCCTATCCTAAACTGAGATGCCACCGTCTTGGCCAGAGGCAGATTTACCACAGGTGAGAAATGGTTTTCTTGAGAGGATTATATTTATGCTCACAGCCACTTCTGAAACAATTTCATGAAAACCAGCGAGTCTTCCTTGCAGTATTCCTCATTATACTGCAACGAGGTGGTTTCTCCTTCTGACATGTGGTTTGCTTCTACGTCACACTCATATGCAGATGCACAAACAATTATCTAAACCAAAAAGAACCTAAAGCTGTTCTCACTGGTAGTTCCTCACGGGTGCCACTTTAAAGGGAATGAAGCGATGTTTTAAAATGAAGATTGCTTGCCCTTCATTTTTTTTCTACAGATAAAGCCTCAGACGGCTGAACCTTCTCTTTCTCTGCTGGTCCTCCTCTAAGCAGGACTGTGTAAAGGATGGGGTTGATTCTTGCAGGTAGGATCAAATTCAGCTCCCAGGCTGCCCAGGGCAGTGGGGGAGTCCCCATCCCTGGAGGTGTTTAAAAGCTGTGGAGATGTGGTGCTGAGGAACATGGTTTAGTGGTGCCCTGGCAGCGCTGGGGGAACGGTTGGATTTGATGATCTTAAAACCTAAATCTTTTCCACCCTAAATGATTCTACGATCAGTTCCCAGGACCAGACTAGAGCTAGTCCGACAAACTCTTCAACACACGTTAGAGTCCCCAGTGGTGTCCTCTGAATCACTGGTTTCATTCTACGGATTGACTCCTGTTGCACCGTGGTAGTTTTTACAGGAGACATAACCAAAGAGGGTGAGTCCCAGGCTCAATGTAGAGGATAAAAAAGGTTACGTCACATACTACAAGGATTAAGAAGCAGTAAGACACCTTCCATTATCAAAGGTCATGCTCCTACTCTCAGCTGTTGCCCCAAGAAAGCTGGTGCTGACAAAGGTAATGGAGTAACACAAACATTATTGTTTGCAAGCTCTTTCCATCCTATTTTAAAAATATTTGTCCCAGCTGAACTCAGGGACTTGGTACAGGTGACACTTGCTTTGTGTCCCATATCTGGTGTGAGCTGTGTAGCATCTAAACTGTTTCTTTGGGACTTAATATCACCAAGAAATAAGACTACTCTCAGCATTTTCAAGGTCTGGAAGCAAACTTCATCTCGCCATACTTTCCCAAATCCAGGCATTACTGTTATGCCTGTTCCACAATGGTGGGGAAAAAAGGCCACCTGTTTTTTCCTATTTGTCTTATATAAATGTACAGCATTAAAATTATTCTGCTGGACTTATTAATACCTGATCACAGATTTACAGCTTTGTGTTAAGAATTTTATTGCCTTTTCCAGGCCCTGGTGTGATCACGTTTTCCTGCTCTTATGCATGTTTGTTGACTCCCAAATAAACCTATTAACAGGGAGTTTTACACCTGCTATTGTACCTTGATAATAGCTATGATACCTGTCTTTGATCATTCTTACTCAACGCTATTTTCTTCTCCTCAAATTGTTCGTTTTTGTCATGAATGGTATTATGTTCCCCTGTCAGAGAACAAAATGTATTTTGAGTCAATTTACTAAAATAGTCACCGCTAAGTGCTATATCTGGACAAAGTTGACACCTTTGACATTTTCTAAAATGGCAAAAATAACTGTATTTAAGGTATGATTTATGGGTGCTGTATGTCAAAGGAATTTCTGTGTTATTACAGTTTCTGATGCAACCACCCCAACTCCTTCAAGGAACAAATTGCTGATAGCGCAGCTAATTAATGCTTTATTAGCTTTCTGTGGTCAATTATAACAAGTTATAAAAAAGTGGAATCCAATTTAATAATAAAAACCGGTGTGATTCTTGTTTCTTTCTCAGAACTGCTTCAGTTGGTGCCTGTGGAAGAAACAATTTGTACATAGCTCAGTTTTATAAGACACGTTTTCCCCCAGCTAACCAAAAGCAACTCCTATGATTAAAAAGTAGACTGGAGTCTTTAAATGTCTTTCTGATTGCTGGCCTCTATTAAAAACTTCTTAAAATAATAGATAGGTTTAATTCCTCAAGCCAAAGAAAAATTATATCATCTTAAGTATTTTCCATATTTATTATATTGATGAGACTTGGCTGCAGAGAAAAAAAAGGAAGCAAAATCTCTTGTATTGCAAGTTTTAAATGTACGAGGCTAAGGTTTACTTAATTAGAACCTCCAGGCAATAAAGGAGCCCTTTTTTAAATTCTGTGAATCTTAATATGCTAAATAATGCAAAGCTTCAACTCTTCAAGCATGAGACACACATCTGGCAGCTTAACATTTAAATTACAGGAAAAAAAAAAACCACTTCAGTAGTAATTTTCATGAAGAAAAGAATGGGAAATGTATTACAACTAAATTTAATTTCTTTTTAGATTTTTCATCCTGTCTAATTGCAAGCATTTCCCATCTTCTCCTTTATTTATTTATTTTCATACAGATTTTTTTCTGTACTTTTTATTGATCTTTAATTTGAGCAGCTTCTTACTGTTACAGCCATTGAAGAATTACATTGTGTTTTTACTTAGCAAAAATTGTTCAGAGAAATCTATGAGGAATTAAAGTAATGAGCTCACTGGTATAGAAAGAAAAGAGCATTCAGAGCCTTACAAATAAAATATAAAAAGGGCATGTCATGATTAAATAACAAACTTCAGTTCCTTGTCCCTCCCTTTTCTTAAAGGTAGAATATTGTTTTCTTTATTCTTTTTTATTGTGCTGCTTTTCTGGCCAAGGTAATTATTGCTTTATTCATTTGTCTCCAAAAACATTGTCATAGTCTTCATTATTTCAGCAAAGCTATTTAGAAACCCATTTCAGGGAGCCAAAATTAAAAAAAAATAATAATAATAAAAAATTGAACAACAAAGAAAACCACAGTAACCATCTTTACAAAGGTACGTTTATATTTTAATTTGTGTTTATGGGTTCATACATGTGTCACTTAATGGAATATGTGGAGACAATTTGAACTGTTTATGCCATGTGTGTGCCCACGTGATGTACCCAGCGGCTGGATTTGGTGCAGTTTCACCCATCTCAGTAGATCTCTTCCTTCACCCCAGATGACGTAAATACCTGTAAATATCTCATCCACTATGAATGCTCAGCATACGTACACCTGTATGTGTGCATATATGAAGTAAGAAATAAAGTTATCCATAGACACAAGGCTCAAAGATGTGACATTATGTGTGTATATATATATATGCTTTTTTTATATCTACACAGATAACACCTAAGAGCAGATCCTGCCTGTAGTGTGATTTTAAGGATGCTTAAGGACCTCTTTTACTGTGGGGAAGTGGAAATAACTGGGGAAAAAAAAAAATGATATTAAGTTTATTTTTGACTTATTCTCCATATGCTCTACATTAAGAAGTGTAATGCAGACCTTTATTTCCATTGCACCACTGCTTCCTATGATGTGGCAGGAGTTTTTTTGTTCACTCTACAGGTCACTGCTCTTCAGGGGCTTGAAGGACACAAGACTTGAGTAAACATTGCTTGGAAAACACGGGTACTTTGGATCCCTGTGCCTCATTGTCAATCCACAGCCATGCCCATATAAGAAAATGAATTTCCTTCTCTTTTCTGAAGAACACATCCTGGCGTGTTTAAAATATTCTTCACTGTTCTTCTTGTGTCTGTTTTTTCTTTATTTTTACTTCCCCCCCCCCCAACTTCATATCTGTACAGTTGTTATTTCCAGCAGTATCTGAAGTCTTCTGTGCATGTATCATTCTAACGCTTCTGGAAGGTAGGAGAGAACTAATCACCTATTTATAACTAGGACAGGGGGGGGAAAAATGATCTGCCTGGAGTCACGTAGGATCTTGGTGGGAGAGGGAACAAAACCCAGCTCCTTCCTTTCCAGAGCTTTGTCTTACCAATATAAAAATGCATTTATTTATTTGTTTTCCTTACAGAGGATGATTTTCACCAAGTTTGCTGTGGCAGTGCAGGTGAGCACTGCGCCTCTTTTCAGCTGAAGGAAGACCAAGGAAGAGACGTCAAGGTACTGGCCTTGGTCTGAGTGTCACCATCTCCCTTAAAGCGCATGGCGAAGCCGTTGGAGCTTCTACCTATGCCATTTAGGAACGGTTTGTGGGCTTGCTTGTTTCTTTAATTTATCACCATGAATTTTGTTATAGCTGCCATAAGGCTTCATATGGCCAGGAGTATTTCTGTCTGCAGCACAGATGTATAGGGAGCTAATCTCTCCAGCACAGGAGCTTCAAAGGAGTCATAGGAAACATCATCCAGCATTCAGACAAGAGCAGCTTGATCAGGATGCTCTACAGGATTATATTATTTCAGTAATGTTTGAACACAAGATAGATTTTTCTATACATCTCTAACCTTCAAGCTCTCATGTCCTTGTACGGAAGACCACTACCATCAGATACTTTTAGTATCCTTATTTGTAGTAACTTGGTCAAGGACATAATTTGTGAACAAATACTGTGTCATCAGTACAAGTTACCATGAAGTCACATCTGCATTGTGACAGCACTTTCTGAGTGAGATACTACTGGAACTTTCCAATTTAATGTACATCCTGAGAACTAAGACACAAAGATCACTCTATATTCCTGGTAACTGCTCCTAGCTATGTTATCTGTTCTAAATTAGATATTTTCCAATGAAGGATGCAATTTTTCTCTGTAAGTGTCACTCCACTTCCCTCCTTAGATCAGCATAGCTGCAGTGAGCTATAACTGCAAACATGAATATTCAAATGAATCGCTCTGGTAATTTGTCTCACCCTTTTCTAGATGTACTCTCAAACATTTTTAATGTTTTTAATTGTCTGTGGAAGAAAGTTTTGACGGTACTTAGAGTACTCGTGAACTTATGTACTGTGTGTTTGTACTTGTATGTGTAAGGTAGCACTCAAGAGCTGGGAATTATTCTTGCAACTGTAGTAGTGTGATGATCTGCGTATAAACATGTATGAGCAAAACCAGATTGGCCAACCGGAAATTCTCTCAATTTTCAGTGACTAAGTTTTCAAGTGATTTATTTCTTTAGGGAGATAGGGATAACTTGGAGAAATCAGACTTATACATAAACTGCAGAGTGATGTGTGAGTGTGTGTAGCCATGGATCTATAGGAAGACCAATTTAACGACTGATGGAGTGGGTGTAATGGGCCAAGCAACCCAACCCATGGGAGTGGCAGAGTGAAATTCATTTCCTACAATCCCATAATAGCACGCTGCCTTTGAACAAAATGCCACGCTCTTATAGGAACCTCAGTTGTGGGTGGCTCTCAAAGCCACATTAAAGTGACCTGGTTTCAGTGAGGTGCGTAAGCCCATGGGTAATTCAGCGCTGTCTAGTCCCTTTGGACTCGGTGAAATGACTCAGAAGCTTACGGTTATTGACATGTTTAAATAGATTTCTGAACTGAGCCTCTTATGAGAATACTTCTGCACAAAAGAAATGTGAGCATACGAAATCTGTTTTCAAAGGTCGTAAGAGCCCCTCTTTCTTAATGGGATGAGTGAACCGTAATGTTCAGAGAGATCCCTGTTTTAACATGTTTAAGATTTAGACTCTTGACTGAATTATGTCATTTGGGTCTACGTGTATCTCTGGAACTGAAACCAGCTTCTAAAATTATTTCATGCAACAATTGTATATTGGAAAAGATTGCAAACTGATGTAAAGAATAGACAAGGCAGAAGTTGTTGCAGTGGTTTATTCTCCTCAGCGGTCCCTTTTCAGGAATCAATTTAACTAGTTGGCTTGTAACAAAAGCAAACAGAAAGACCTTTGGGTCTGACCTCAACTTTTGGGGGGAATATAGGATATATCAGCAAAACTGAAGGTGTTATTGCTTTGCACCCCCACCTTCAAATTCATCCATGCTCAGGTGTTGCAAATAGCCTCTCACTGAGTATCTTCTGAGTGACGGGCATTAGTGACAACTTAGTTTTTGTTGCAGTGAGTGTGCACGCTGTTGCATGTGTTCAAGATATCGAATGGTGGCTATAAAGGACGCAGTGCTCCCAGTCAGTGACTTCTGAGAGGAGTAAAATATATTCTGTGGCTATAATCCCATCCTCATGCAGATGACTGAGCTTCTGCTTTCATGCTTCAGACAAGATCGAACACGGTCTCCGAGAAATTAACTCATAATACTCTTTAAAACCTTTGGGATTTATGTCTTAAATAAATATCTGTATCTTAAATACGTACTTTGCTCAGGGATAGCTTCACGGAGGCAATGCCAGCGCAAGCAAGGTACTTTGCACACACTACACCAAGACCTTGACTTTTTTTAGAGGATTAAGTTGGGTGGTCATGTGGCCAGGTGAAATGCGATGCTCTCTGTAGCTGCCTGGTCTTAGTATTTGAAAACAGCTCTGAGCACACTACCCAATTCTACTCTGCCTGAACTATTTATGTTTACCTGGAATGGCTTTTTCACAATATATTCCATTGCTTGTGGCAGCTTTTCCAATGACCACTGAAAATATGATGATAGTATTATCATGTTTACTGATAGCTGTATTTAGCGTCATGTAGGTATGGATGTGAACCTCCCTGTTATGTCCATAAGCCTTAAACAAAAATTCAAAATGTGGATGAGGTCTGTGTAATCCAAGCTTCAGAATGCAAATTTGCCTTTTGGAGCAGAGTGGTTTACAGGTTAAAAAAAACCCCAAATCTATGTAGTTTTGATCATTAGCAAAGTATACAGTGATGTGACTGTACCTAATGCCAACACTGTGCTCCCTGGAAACGGAGATTTTTTGACATCTGCAGAGATTTTTGACATCTGGAGAGTAAACTTGGATGTTTTGTTCAATACGTATTTCATGAACATGAAAGTAAAAAAGGACCTTATGTCATTTAGGTTGTCTTCTAGTATAGGCTAGAAAACTTCAAGCACTTGCTCTATAAAATCGTCATCGAGGGATGGAGAACCAAAATTTCCCTTTGTGGTTACATTCCACCTCCCTGTTTAAAAGAAAGAACAGAAAGGGTGTCTTGATTCTAGTTTGATCATAACAGATTTTAACTTCTGTCCCTTTTTTTTCCTCTGGACTTGTTCACTAAATATTAACAAACCCTTCACAGAGCTTGGTATTGTGCCTAGGAAGGTATTAATAGCTAGCTTCATGAAGTCACCTGCGGATGTCTGTTTGGTATGTCATGACCTCATTGTGTCTCTTGGTGGAAGTGATGTTTGGCTCTCTGTCCAGGGGCAAGAACGCCAAGCATGTGAGGAACCTGCTGGTCACACCAGGTTCACATGGACCCTGTGTGTGCAAAAATTATTCCAGAGATGAGCACGGATTAGGATTCTCTAGCTCAAGGAGTAGTTTAAATCAGCACAAACTGGCATCAGCACTGAAAGATGCAGTACTGTCCCTCCCCTCCCTTGTGCTGGCACCAGTGCAGGGTGGCCTGGATCAGAATGGGTCCAGCTGAGAGTTAACCCAGTTAGGAGAAGAAAAAGGAAAGAAGGAGGCCAAACAGAATTAATTCCTTTCCCAGATTGCTTCCCTCTCTATGTTTTATTATGTGGATGTTCATTTGTTTTGGCTGGTGGGGTGTGGTGTGCAGAACATGCAAAAGTGAGCAGGTAGAGGAAAGGTGGATGACTACTTCTGCTGTCAGCACAAATTTGCACCTCCTTGAAAGGGTTTGTCAAACCAAAGCCTTATAGGAACATAAATCAATTCACTGAACGATACTCTGTGTGCAGTTCTAGACCCCCACAATTGAAGGAGGATGTTAAGGTCCTTGAATGCATCCAGAGGAAGGCAACAGAGCTGGTGACAGGGCTGGAAGGCATGTCCTATGAGGAGCAGCTGAGGACTTCAGGCTTGTCTAGTTTGGAGAGAAGGAGGTTGAGGGATGACCTCCTTGCTCTCCACAGCTTCCTGAGGAGGGGAAGAGGAGATGGATCTGATGAGGGTGCTGATCTCTTCTCCCTGTGATCCAGCGATAGGATGCATGGGAATGGCTCAAAGCTGTGCCAGGGGAGGTTTAGAATGGACTTTAGGAAGCATTTCCTTACTGGAGAGTGTGGTCAAACCCTGGAACAGGCTTCCTCAGTAGGTAGTTGGTGCCTCAAGCCTGTCGGTGTTTAAGAGGAGTTTGGACATTGCCCTTAACAGCATGCTTTAACTTGGTCAGACCTGAAGTGGTCAGGCAGTTGGACTAGATGATCACTCTAAGTCCCTTCCAACTGAAATAGTCTGGTCTATCCTTAAGCGTTTTGAGCCAGCTCTGCCACTGCTGTTTTCTAGGTTTGTTATAGAGCGAGGAGTAGAACAGAGCTAAAAGTTCAAAACAGGGTGAAACTGGCAGCTCTTACTTAGCTAGCTGTGCTCAGTTACCTTACTATACTAACTTGATCTTTCTTTTCATTTCAAGATTGACTGGAATAACCCACCTGACCAGAGCTACCAAGAAAAAACAGGTCCTGGGAGCAACACAAGCCCAGAAAAAGGGAAAGCA
>JAVSBS010020587.1:29685-52877 GCA_033124195.1 Coracias cyanogaster | reverse complement strand
CAAATATGGAAAGAAGGCTTTACTTCAAAGGTGTTAGGACAAGGAGGAGAAAGTTACAGGTGGGATGTCTTGGGTCTTTGTACGTACACCTCACATGGGTGCTTCTGCCCTGTGTGTACTCACAAGGAATGTTCAGTTAGCTGTTTGCAAACCCCTGGCTCATGGCAGGGGCATGGAACTAGATGGTCCTTAAGGTCCCTTCCAACCCAAACCCTTCTATGATTACCCCACTTCCCCCAAGTAAAGCAGTTACTTTTGCATGTTTAGCCTCCAAGTGACCGTCTCAGACTTTCCTCTTCTCCAGTCACTTATTACATTCAGCTTCATAGTTGCCTGTGACGATGACAGGCACCTTCCCCCCTCTTGTAGGCAACATGCATCTCCTTATTTTTCCATTCTACTTTTTGTACTAATTGTTTCCACTGGATTCATTAGAGTACTTGCTCCTACTTTATTCAGACAAATCAATTTGTTCTTTCCTTCCCTGCACCCTTGAGAAATGTCTTGAAGTGTGCCAGATCAAGTGGCCAAATTTTTTTTGAGGCAAATTCCATTGTGTCCTTTTAATTGCAAATTGTGTTGTGGAGTTCTGTTCATATTTAAAAAATAAAAAGAGACTAGAGAAGTTGGACATGTTCTTTCTGGGCATGTTCTTTCTAGGCATGCTTTGTGGGCGATATAATTATTAGACTCTGTTCTCTACAAGTCCCATTTGTTTCTGAATATAGAGCTAGGCCCTTTGTTTGCTGGGAGAGGTCACTTTTTGCCTTCCATTTCCATTTAGGAGGTAGGTGGGAACAGAAATGTCAGTGTGTTCCTATGGAAGAGACTCAAAGAGGGGAATTAGTACATGTTCCTAGCAGGCTTTTTCTTTTTTCCCCTTTATTAGAGTATAACTCATAACCCATTAGCATGTGAAGGGCTTGCAATCCACTCAGTCTTTGTAGGCTTTCTGAGTTTGGCTGCTGAAAATATTCCATCCTGCAGTTTGTGAGTTGCTTGGCAAGGTTTGCTTTTGATCAGCAGCCTTGTTACAAGGCTGGCGTTGCAGTTTATAGTCACCCTTCTGCTGTCTTAGTCCTCCATAACTGCCATGAACGGTGACACTGTTGATCCATAGCTCTTCCTAACTCTGCCAACAATTCCTAGAGCCCACATTTTAATCTCCGAGAAGAGCCTGCTGGTGGCAGAGCCACACACCATAGTCACCCTTGCTATGGCTGCGTGACAGCAAATACCATCAAAAAACCTGTCTAAGGAGCTGTGCAGACTGTCACCCTGCACTCAGAAGGGACTATTAGCCTTTCTGCTGTGAAGACTTCCTTCTAGCAAAAAGGCCTCTGCTTAAATCCAGGGATTTTTGCCTAATTCCTACTCCTTTTCTTTGCCTCATCAATTCTGAGGCTTCTTCCAGTGCTGGAGTCTTCATCACTGCTCAGGACAGCTGAGCCGCTGCAGGTAGATCCTCTGGCCAGAGCTGGCACAGGACGTACGCAGCACTCGCCAGCCCTGTCCTCGGGAACAGGAGAAACAGAAATAGAGGTTGACATGATCCTTCCTTGCCTGACTCATGTAAAGAAGCTGTTACTGCCCCATAAAGAGCTCCTTGGTGAAACTGAGACTTCCAAATCCCCCTGCCAGGAAGCCCGTTTCACTGTGGTACAATAGTGAAACGAGGCAGTGAGCTGAAGAGCTGCTAGAGCACAAAAAAGAAGCTACAGTTGGAGGAGGAGGGGAAGTTGATCTTTTGCATTTTGCAAAAAGTTAAGACAGTGTTGCCCTTTCAGGGGTAATTATGCTAATTCCTGTGCTTATAAACTTGTCTTTGTCCATGAAAATTGCTTGGAATTTATAGCAAGCCATGTTTTACTCAGCCAGGCGGAGAGTTTCTTGTTTCTTTGCTTGGCTTCCTTCTCAGATTCCCATAAAGAGGATAGCCTCTGACGATGTCTTGTAGTACTCCTAGGAAGTACTGCTGGCCCTGAGTTCCTCTCACAGCTGTGTCTGGGTGTATACACTACGACAGGCCATCTAAATCGGATAGTGATAACGTTACACCTCACTGCCCTTTCTAAGCCCTGCTGTGCTGTCCCATATCCAAGCCACGCAGCCCCATCCTCCTTTGTAAAGTCTGTCTGCACCCGGGCTGAGAAAGCTGCTCCCAAGCTAAGCTCCATAGAAGCCAGTCTGTCTTACCTGGACAGGCTGCAAGCAGAGCTTGGTCGCTCTGTATACTTTGTGAAAGCCTTACTGAAAATCTGGTGATGGGCAACGGTGGATGTGAACAGGAGGTGGAAAAAAGAACTTTTCCAGAGAGAAGCTCGCTTAGAGAGGAAGAAAAATTTCTCAAGTGCATTGGTTTTAGAGGGACTCAAGTCCATTCTGTGGGTGCAGAGTCGAAGGAGGATGAACCCTCTCTGCAAGAGAGGTTTTGGGGATCCTTTGAGACTGATAGATTCATGGTCCTTTTTATCCTTCAAATAACCTGGGTTTTAGAGCTGATTTGTACGTAGTTTCTCTTGGAAAAGCTTACAGGTGTTTCTGCTGCAGGTTCAGTCACCCGTGGACTCTGCCACAATGTCGCCAGTGGAAAGGACAGCTGCCTGGGTTCTAAATAATGGGCAGTATGAAGAAGTAGAGGAGGACACAGAGCAGAATCCAGATGAAGTCAAGCACGCCGAGAAGGTAGAGTTTCTTCTGTATGCGGCTGACTCCAGGGCTGCCAGTGAGTCCTGTCCACCGCACCGCCATGTTCAGCACGGCTTTCAGGCGCTCCTGTGACAAAGTCATGCTTTCAAACACAGGTTGGGTTGGCATGGCTTCCTGCTGTACATGCTGTCACACATATCTGGTTGTGTCCTGTGCTACAGATGAGCCCACGTGCAGGCTGTAGCATGTCAAATGGGTGCAAAACGACAGTGCTGAGAGTTTGTACATTACAGGCTGGTATTTGGCACTTGCGTGCATCATGAGTCAGGCTGCTTAAGTGTATTAGATCCTGCTCAAGTCATTATTTTTTATGACAAACTATAGCTACAGCATACTGCCATTTTTCTGTGCTTGCAGGGCACTTTAGTGATCATTAAACTCTGTTAAAAAAAAAAAACAAACATGATTCTTAACCTGACTGAGTATAGTTTAGGATATGCCAAGTGATTGTACAAGGCTCTCTAAACGCAATTTAATCTTCATCAGTAGCTGCATTCAAATTTGTCTTGGGCTTCACCCAAGGCAAACACCTGTCATCTAAGTAGTACAGTATTTCCGGGCTACATTGAAATGTCCATGATCTGTTTTGTTTAAGCATATTTATTTTCAGGAGTAGATAACATTTTTCTGAATACAGTTAGACTTCTATGTTGTTGTGGTGATGAAGTTTAGTAAGAGGTTTGGTATTTTGAGAAGGCAGGGAGTGAGGAGGAGAACATTTGGGCGACAAGAAGCAGGAACATAAGATTGTCGGGAAAGGTGAGTGAACCCAAACCACAGTGGAATATGTTGAGATCCATTGCACTGTTGCAGAAGTGATGGTCCATGGAGACAGTAAGTAGAAGAACGAAACCTCAGCCAAGTTAATTTACAGGCTTTATTCTGTAGTGAAAGATTTGCCGTGTCTTCACATGTGGTTTCCTGCCTTGATAAGGTCCTGAAGAATGAGTTATCTGGGTCCCACCCTGGTCTGTTTTGTAAGTCAGGTCACCTCAGGACAGTTTTAGAGTTGAGCACTATTAGCAGCTTCCACCTGGGAACTGCTTGACTCTGGAGTAACTGTGGATGTTACTGGTCAGTGCCGAGGAGCCTCACCAGAGCCCTCTGACTGCTTAAATTGTGCAACAGAGTGACATCCTACAGTGCAGGAATAGCTAATGCTCAAGGGGAGCCTATGTGTTCCTTCTCTGTGGTTGCCCACGGTTGTTTGCTTGTCATTTCCTTTACTTCTGTCAGTTTGTTTTCCAGTAAAAACCAATGCCATTCTCTGAACAGGGGCAGAAGATTGTAATGATCTGATCATTTTCCTTTGCACTTGACTCATCCCTTCTTTCCTTCCACCTGCAGTATGAGCAAGAGATAGCAAAGCTGAAGGAGCGCCTGAAGGTGTCCAGTCGCCGGCTGGAGGAGTACGAGCGGCGGCTCCTGGTGCAAGAGCAGCAAATGCAGAAGCTGCTGATGGAGTACAAGTCTAGGCTGGAAGACAGTGAGGAGAGACTGCGCAGGCAGCAGGAGGAGAAGGACAGCCAGATGAAAAGTATCATCAGCAGGTGAGGCTTGGGACTGCGTAGGAGAAGCAGCTCCTCTGTCATGTTCCCTTTGACATAGAAGAAGGTAGCTGCATGGGCTTTGTGACATCTCTGGACGGATACTGTCCTGCCTTAGAAATAAAGGAGCGGGGGTGCAGATGTGGAAACTTGCCTCAGATTGCCGGGATAGCGAAGGAAAAGCTTCAGGAATTTTTAACCTGGTCTCTGTTGTACTTGCTACAGGTCTTTTTGCTTTTATTGTTATCTGTACTCAAGGCAGGATATTTTTCAGAGCAGTTGCATTTTTGGCAATGTCCATTTTGAGAATAACAAGGTTAGGCAATCAGGAGTGACAGATGGATAGATAGCTTCTCCAAGTGCAGCAGAATTCTTCTCTTCCAGAGCCAGGACAATCAGAGAAGGGAAACCAACAGGCCAGAGTACCTGATACACTCTGGAATAGTATTAAACCGTCCTGATTTGTACCTCTCTTTGCTCACCAGACTCATGGCAGTTGAAGAAGAGCTGAAGAAGGATCATGCAGAGATGCAAGCTGTCATCGATGCAAAGCAGAAAATTATTGATGCACAGGTAAGGAGCTCAGGATCTCCAAGAACTGAGTGTTCTGTGTGTAGAACTCACTCTTTTCCCCTGTTCTCCTGCCCCAGCGTTGTTACCTAGCTCCCAAGTTAGTATTGGTCCATGGTGTTGCATGTGTGACTTACTGCCTTCTAGGAGAGAATTGGGTTTTTCATTAATAAAGACTGTACTATCTGACACTAGGCTTGAGACAGCCTGACAACAAATCACAGAACTGATTGCTTCCCCAAAACGTTTTCTGCTTTGTGAGATCCCAAGGAGGGTAAAGGAATAGCAGAGCATTGTGTAGACAATGTCCAAGTGTGGGCCTGGGAACTCTGGAAGAGCTGTGCCTCATACCAGCATAGTTGAATTGCCATGTGCATGCATCTCAGCTATGCAAGCTAAAAGCATGGCTTGGAACGTTCAAGTCAAGAAAAGAGAATGCTTGCAACAGCGCATTGCCCTGTATAATGTCATACGTGGCATTTCACCCCATCTGACTGTCCACGTCAGTCCTGGAGAAATGCCCACTTCGCCACAAACCCGCAGTGCTTGCCTCCGCCAACACAAGTGGAATGTGGGACCCAGCAGGCAATGCATGTGGGTGTGTTGTGTGGGATCATTTTGGCTTTTCTTCTGTCTGTGCTGATCCCAGAAAGCAAAGCTTGTACCGCAGAACCCAGGGCTGGTTTGAGACCTGCCTGCCATGTTACATTTGTGAGACTTGCATTTGGAGGACATCTTTCCTGCTTCTGGGCTTTTCAGTAGTTCTGACCGTCAAACTCCCCGAGTAAATAATCTGTAGAAGATGACCTGTTTCAGGAGTAACCCAAGTTATTTCAGAAAGTTGTTTCCCTACACACAGAGTGGTGGCGGGGGGGAAGCCTTGGTTGAACACCGGTAAAGATGGTGCTGGTGCCTGAGAAGATAGGTCTAAGTGAGCACAGAAGGGTGGACCTTGGCTGTTTTTTTTCCTGTTGAATGGCCAGGGATAAGACAAATGTTTGAGCTCACAGGAAACTGTAGGGAAAATATAAAGTAGAAAAATGTTGTGTTTTTAAAAGCCTGGTAACACTAGGAGCATGCATATAGCGGATTTCTTTTTGGTAATTTGAAAGGTAGTTTTTCCTGCTGCCTCTGCCTATCTTCCCACAGTTCTTCAGAAAGACTGTTCTTGAAAGCTGGATTTTTGGATTCGTGCCATCTCATCTGAATAAATTACTTGTGTACAATAACATGGCACTTGTTACCTAACCTAGCAGAATACAAAGCAAATCCTACTGTACGTAGTTCCTAGTTACTGTGCAAGGTGTTCTACATGGAGACACCAGTGTTGTCACCTTTTCTAGACACAGTTCAAGATTCAATCCTTTGTGTGCAGACCTGCGCTTGAAATGCCAAGTGGGAGAGCACAGTGCTGGAGAATGAACAGGAATGTAGTCAGTCGCTGGATAGTTTTTATTTTCTTGGTGTTAGGGGAACAGTACAGCAGCCTCCAGGCTGATCAAGGAATATGGCAAGTGGAAGCTGGAGTAGAAGTTGAACATTCTGGGCCATTTTTTGGAGATAGGCACAGTCAGGGCATCTTGCTGTTGCATGCCGATGGATTGGCAGCACATCCCAATGGCAGCCTGGTTTTTGAACGAGATGATGCCTTTTTCATCGGCTTTGAGAAGGTGAAAGAGGCACTGAGCACTCACATAAAGTGATTTTTGGAGGGGAGGACTGGAGAGATTGTGATTGGATAAGAAACTTACCCTCCACTTTTTTACCTCTCTGTACTATGCCTTAGTGTGGGGTTATGGACTAGCAAGGTGGAGGGTGGACCAGTCTGATCCCTCAATGTCCCCAGCTGGAAGAGGGGACGGCTACTGACTTGTGAAAGCTTCAGACCTTTGGGGCTGGAAAGGTCCTTGATCACACTTGATCAAATGATGCATCATTTATCACCTGCAGTGGAAATTATTGATAAAACTGTAGCAAAACAGTAGCATTTGTGATTCTTCTTCTCATCTGACACCTTTTTCTTCTGACGTACTGTTAGCTCATGGGGCAAGCAAGGTCATCAGCAAACCTGAACTGATTCAGCATCAACCAGCTCATGGAAGGAGGTTAAGTTGTCATTGCCCTTTCATGGGTAGGTGAGCAGAAAAGGAAACTGCTGAAAGGTTCAGAACAGACACACCAGATCAGCCCAGGTGTTTGCTCGGTTCTGTAGCAATCCCTATAAGTTGCACTTGGGAGATTTTTTTCTTGGTCTGTGATTCCTTTGGCAAAGGGATCTAGCAGTGGCTAGAAAAGAAAAGGTCTTTTTGATGCAAGATTTATGGAGTGGAATTGAAACATGGCTTATCGCAGCTGTTTGCAGAGTCAAAGGCTGTTAGGGAGCAGCAGTAACCTGGGCTTCTTGTTCTTAGTTCCACTGGCACGAGATGCTTTCCCGGATTTGCTCTTTCACTGTGTGATCAGGTGCAGCAGCAGCCCTGCACCAATGCCCGAGGACAGCCTTGTTCTCGGCACCCATGCTGTTGGTGGGCAGTGCTCGTGTGCGCTGCGGTTCCGGAGGCTGTCCCAGGCCTCCCTGACTGATCAGGGGCTAGGGCTGGCCAGACTCTCCATGGAGCAGCGGAGCTGCAAAGAGTACAAGCCCAGTTGCTATTGCAAGTGACATCTCCGCTGTGTTAAATTACAGGTCATAAATGGGGATGAGATAATTCAAACAGGCAAGTAAACCCGATCAGTTCTCTAGCTGAGCAGTACCCAGTCCTGGCCCAGTTCACTGACCTCCTACCCATTCCAGCTCCTCCCACTCCCTGTGCCCAATCCATGTGTCAGAGACGTGGCTCTTAGACTGTATTTTTCTTTGAGCGAGATAATGCCTCTACTCTCCAAGCTCACACTTTTAAGATTGATTTTCCAAGTGTAGGTCTCCAGCTGTTTTGCCAGCTGCCATAGTGAGCACTTATCAGTGCCAGAAAATAACCAGCCTTTCATTTTTAACTCTTTGGAAAAAAGCTATATTCTTTGGAAAGAAAAATTAATTTTTAATTATATATTCCAGGTGAAATTTAGTCTGAGGAGGAGGAGCTTTAACTTGCCAAAGAACACATTTCTGCTAGGGCAGTTGTGTTCAGCAGGCTTTATCTCACCACAGAGGAAGGGCTAAGGCTTCTAACTCCTCGATTGTCCATTCTCCTTCCTTCTGTTGACTGGACAAGGGCAGGTTCCAGGGCAGGCCGTAGCCTGTGTTGCTGTTTGTCCATTGCTCATCCCTCCTCCTCCGCCATTTGCTCGGCTCCACAGACCTTGGTCTCTTCAGGGCTGTCATAAAGCAGTACTTGAATTCTGCTTTGTTTTTGCACCCTGATGCTTCCTCCTGTGGGGAACCCCGCTGAGAAAAGCAAACGTTACTTGATCACCGATGTACCGCAGCGCTGATGTGCTGGGACCAAAACCTCAAGGGGTTGTCATAGCACTGAGGTCTCCTGAGCAGTATGTCTGAACTATCCCTTAATGTTTGTGCCTTCCGTGCATCGTTTTTTCCTCCATTTTGTTTCTCAATGAGCTGGATGGGGAAGAAGTGTTCCTGCATGCAGTTTTTTTCATTCAAGGAAATGAGACATATTTTTCCTTCTCAAATTAAAAAAAGCCAATCAGCTGGTAGCATAGAGAGCACATTTACCTTTTGCCATCTCTGTTGCTGCTTTGTCTGGCTCCTTTTTCCTTTTTTTTTTTTTTTTTTTTTTGAGGGGAGCTGAAAATTGTCATTTCTAATAGTGCCACCAACTCTTTGGCTTGACCCCTCAGTGCGTTGTCCCACTGCAGATAATCTAGCTGGGTTTTGTCGATGGGTTTTTTATTTTTTAAAATAAATTTAGTACACATCCTGTAGCTTTCTGCTAAAAGTGGAGGCCAGCGCTTTGTGTGCCAGAAGAATCAAAACATGGGTGTGGGAACCCTGGATTGGTGGGAGCCCGGGAGCCCCTCTGAGCTGGAATGGGTCTAGGAGCAGTGTGTTCAGTGTTTGTTCTTTGTGTTCTGTCGATGGCATCTCCCCCTCCACCCACACTGCCCTCTTCCCCTTCACCTCAAATAACCCCTTAGCTGTAGCTTTTGGCTGCTCCTTCTCTGTGTTGCTATTGCACCCTCACTCCTGCCGATGACTGCAGGCTGCCATGATCTGCTTCTTTTTATTTATTTCAAGCATCCCATGAATTTATTCTGAGCACACTCCATCCCAAATACAGAGATGATGGCCGTTAGATACCACTCGCACTTTTCTCTGCCAGATGAAACCACCACCACTTTTATTTTCTGCTGCCTGTTTCTGTTTTTCTAACATATTTTTTAAAATAATAATAATTGGCTATTATTGTTACTAACCTCAAGACCCTTTCCCCCCGACCCATGGCAAAACACTGCATTTCCATCTGCCTCAGATGGAGGCTGTCTGGATAAAGCCACCGTGACTCAATCAGTTCACCAACCTAACTTTGACTCACTGTCACCTTCCATCGTGCAAAAGGGCCGGGGGGGCAGACTGGCCTGTGAAAAGCCTGTGGCTGCGTTTGCCCAAGAAAACAGAAAGAGGCAGAGATCCCATCACACCAGAGAATGTTAGTCAAGCTGCCTCTGCCTAGAAACCATCTGAAGGCGCTGCCACAGCTCCTGGAAGTTCCCCGTAAAGCAGGCTTGTGGGGCAAAGAGCTGTTTGTTTGTGAAAGAGCTCTGACTTTGTGGGGTGTCTGTTGCAGGAGAAGCGGATCGTGTCGCTGGACTCGGCCAATACGCGGCTGATGAGTGCCCTGACGCAGGTGAAGGAGCGCTACAGCATGCAAGTCCGCAATGGCATCTCCCCCACCAATCCCACCAAGCTTTCCATCACGGAGAATGGTGAATTCAAAAACAGCAGCTGCTAACTGGGCAGATGCTGCCAGCCATCTCCCCAGAAGGGCAAGAGGGAGCAGACTCAAGAAACCTTCGAAATAGCCCCCCCTTTCCCTTACCAGGTTTACATAATGCTGCTAATAAAATGGAAAAGAGAAAGAAGAACGCTGAAAGGTGGGCTTTAATTCCCCACTCAAGGCCAGGAGAACCAGGCTCCCGAGAACAAGTCCTTCCATATCACTGTGTAAATAAAGGGAGCTCTTGGGTCATGTACAGAAAACGCCAATGTAATATACCAAAAGGAAGTGAATACTGTAGATTTTTTAATTATTGCTATTTTTATTATTATTATTTTGTTTTTCTCTTGTTGAAAGCACTGCAGTCCTTGGATGGGGAAGAGGGGAGTGTGAGTGCACGTGTGTTGTGGGTGAGAGCGAGCGAGACAAGCTGTGGGTTACGTGAGACAGCAGCTGTAACTATCAGGCTGACTGACACGCGTAGAGTGAAATAGTGAAATGAATTCTCTAAGAAATCTCATCTGCTGGTTTTATTCCCCTTCTTCTCTAGTTGTTCTTTAACTGAATGCAAACTTCAGAGCAAACATTTTAGCAAGAAAATTGGCTCTTGCTGGATCCCGTACCTACTTTCAGTAGGACTCTGGCAAAAAAATTGTCAGTCTTTCTGAACAAGGTGAAAACTTGGAGCAGCAAAGCTCGTTTCCTTGCATTTGCACACAGTCAGGCTTCCCATCAGACAGACACAAGGAATCTGCAGTTCCTCAAGGCAGGATTCTTTCTTTTTTACCCGAGTTCTAATGCAGTTTTATATTTTCTGTTTTGAGAATTTACAGACCTGTAAATACTTTTTTTTTAAAGATTTCTATCTGACCCCAGCTTTGTGCACCCTGCAGCAGCACCCTGAGTTCATTCTCTGCGCTCCATCAGGAACAGTCAGGCTCTGAGAAAGGGGCCAACCGAAGGGTGCCCCTGCCCAGCAAAGGTGACTTCCATATGCAACATTTCCTTTTTCCTAGAGGATTTCTATATTTTAACTGCATTCAATTTCACTGTTTCAACCACAAGCTTAGCCAATCTAGTTCCAATGAAAGAAGCTTTTTACACTTGTTTTAAAAGATCTTCCATTTCCACTGAAATTTTCCTTTCTCTGGATGCTTTAAAGGGTTGGTTGGTTGTTGTTTTTTTTAAGTTCTGTACACCAGTTTTTTTTCTTCAGGAGTTGTGACTAAGCTTTCATCTCCAATTACTTTCAGTTGCATTTCATAGGAGCATACTTAGGGGCTATGTGTGAATGCGTATATAATTACAAAGTGACCTTCTCATGAAAAATAACAACATTCACAGACTGTAAAAGATTAACAATAAATGACACAGTATTGTCAATTCTCATTATTTCATCAAATGCCATAATATTTAGTCTGAGAGGTTGTTTTTTTTAAAGCCCCAGATTCTAGAGTCAAGTAATAATACATGAATCCTCGCTTCCACTTTTTGGTATCCATTTCTAGCCCCCAGACTCTCAAAGTAAATAAAATTATTGCTTGCAATTTTGAATTACAGAAATAAGCTAAGAACAGTGAATGTGTTTCACTGTGATTAACCATTCAAATATGTTACAGAAATTAGAAATTGGAAAAGCTGACTGCAAAATGAGACAAACCCTCAAGAGGGAGCCTCAGTGTGGGATGTGTTCCACAAACAATTCAGGCTGCAACTGGAAACAGGTTAATGAGGTGGCCATGGGGGTACCTGACTAAAATCCCTGCGATATGGAGGACGTCAGAGCTGATGATCTGATTATCCTTGCTGGCCTTAGTTTCTGAATCTCTAACATCATACTACATTGAAAATGTAGGAGTGTCTAAGCCAATTCCATGACCTTCTGAAAGTGAACCATGTTGCCTTCAACATGGAGGACTGGCAATACTAAGGACCCAAATTCAGTGTCTGTTGTCAAGTTTGTTTTTTGGACATGAGTTAATCTCACCTTTGTGGGCAAATGCAGCTTGTCACAGAGCACAGTATGTTAACTGTTCTGCCTGATTATTGTGTCACAATAGTTCAGTTAGACATCGTCACACGAGTGTGTTGCATTACTAACTATGCATAAATACAGAAAGCACGTCTCCTGCACTGTAGGATGTGTAAGAAAAATGTGTATTAATCTCTCCTAGCAAGGCCTTGGCTGTTGATTTACATCTAGAGAACACTATATTTAATGCTTAGCTCTTTCAGATCAAAGCTTCCCTGGCCGCTCAAAGGTGACTTGGTACTAGAGGCCAAGGAGCATCCCTGTCTTTGTTTCTGGAGTACCCACAGCAAAGTCAGCACTGTCTGATGCACCTGGGGCTGTGCTCTCTGTTTGCTCAGTACTGATTTCTTTTACATGCTTTCCAAACCCGTCTTCCAGTTCCGGGTCATTGCTGACCTCCAATGTTTCCTTCCTCAAACTGTGCCTTTTAAGTTTCTTCTTCTTTCCTTTTTCCTTCATGCATCACAGCCGTAGGCAGTCTATTGAGCTTGTTTTAATCTGTCTAGTGAGTAGCTCTCTTTTACAAGCAACCTTTGAAAATCTCATTTTGTGGAGGATTTTTGTGTGACCTGCATCTCCTCTCTGCTATATACTGTAATTGCAGAGCTGCATCATGGGGAAACTTATTCCCAGAAGTAGCCTTTTCAGATTGGCCCATGCATTGCTCACTTATGACACGGTGCAAATCGTGTGGGTGCTCAGTGACCGAGACCTGCGAGCGTGTGGTTGTAGGAATGCCTTGACCAGAACAAGGCAGAAGCAGATAGGTCCTTCTGGTAGCATTAGTCTCGTGTTAATTTGGGAAATGCATTTCCCTGGAGCTCCGCAGCTTTCTGGTAATCCATCAAAAGTCGCTGGATGGTCTGGTGCTGAAGAATCTGAGGGGTCCACTTTGATTTCTACAGAGAAACACAATAGGGGCAACATTTCAGCCCTGATTTTTAGAGGGGAAATAACACCTGCCCCAAGATCAGTATGTTTTGGTGAGATCTTCAGTAATTTATCATTCTAATAATGTACCTTCTTCTAGTTTTTCAAGCTTGTGGAATGCTTATAGCAGAAAATGGCTGTTCTAAAAGAGTCTAGCCCATCAGTATCGTCCTCACATCTTGTTGCTGGGCTGGTTTTTTCTCTTCTATTTCAATTTCTACCCTAAAGTGTGAAGTGTGCTCCTTTAACTCCCACCACGGAGGAGAAGCTGCCTGTTGACCCAAAATGGGGTGAAGGTTGCAGACTCACAGTGCTGCAAGACAGAAATTGATTAGCCGCAGAAGAACAAAATATTACGCTCACGAGTTGTGCAGGCAGCTGTCTCTCCCAGTTTGTTACCAAGCAGCTTTCCAGAGAAATTTTAAGCCGCCTCAAGCTGACAATATGTGAAAATGCCAGCTTCTATTTCGTCTAGTCTGATAAAATTCAAGTGGCGCTGAACCACGTGGCAGCCAAAAGGTCTGTCTATGTTGGGCAGGAGCCCTAACTGGGTCTGATCGCCTTTGGTTTCAGACTCGAGCCAGTGGGTTTCTGCAGTAACGAGAGAGGTACTAAATAGTGCAAAGTCTGATGGTGAGCGTTACAGACAGAGGTTTTGGTTCATACTTTCAGCAAAAGCATCAGGCTGTGTCTAATGCTGTCACAAGGAACTGCTGCTCTTGATCACTCAGTACTGTTCTGGGATGATGCTGCTGAAACCGCAAAGCCCCCTTGGCTGCCGGGTCCTCAGTGAAAGCTCCCAGCCAGCGCGGCGGGGCCGGGACACGAGCAGCGTTTGGAGGTGCAGGAGCCTTCTGCCGTGTTGCAGGCGGTGTCTGCAGAGCGTGTGAAGAACAGAGGTGACCAGAACGCCATGGGGTAGGGACTAATGGAGAAGGGAGGGAGGAGTGGCAGCCTGTCAGTGCCCATTCTTTGCAAATCTAGGAATTCAGACCTTTCTCTTTTAAGGGAAATAGGCAGATTTCACATTTGGGAATTACCGACTGTTATTTCCTCGGTGTATTAGAAATGGGCAGCTATGCATAAAAGCACAGGTTCACGCAGCTACACATTTTGCAGCGCTCCTCTTCAGGGGCATAACTCAGGCAGGGGATCCAGAGGAGTGTGGAAAGGGATGTGTGTATTTTCTCATTGGAGAATATGAGGTGTATCCAGTAATAAGTTCTGTATCCATCTAATAAGTCCTCCAAGAAATGGGTTTTGTTTTTCATTTTTGCATTGCTTTGGGTTGTCTTAGGCTCTTTTTTTTTTTAATGATATATTAATTTCCTGTTTTAATACTTTCTTAAGTCCACCAGCTTTTAATTTCTTCTGAAAACTCAATGACTGAAGTCTATTTTACAGCAGCATCCATGGAATGTGTCCACAGTACTTATCTGCTAAGGTCACCAGTCTGTATGAATTCTGTTTGTGTTCTGCTAAAATGTCCTTGTCCTTCCTGGAGAATAACTCCTGTCCAGGTTGAACCATTAAATATGTTTCTGTCAGTGACAAGTGTGGTCAGCCACAGGTATGCAGCTAAGTCTGACAGAGCAAAAAGGGTTAAATTTAGGCTGATGCTTTTAGGTATTTCCCTCTCCACAGTAAGTTAACTCCCATGAGAGCGAGCATGTCATTACAGACCATGCCTGCCAGGAATCCTACCTGTAAAAATAGATTTTTCTTCTCAAGGGCCTTAATAAGAGTGTTACTACACAGAACTGTTTTACAATGATAGCTCTAAATAATTTATTTTTTATTTCAACGAAGTACACCATAAAAAAGTAATAAACTTGTTTTTCAAGCCGTATTTTTATGCTAGTAGCACTGGACTGTTTGGTCTCTGAGATCCATTTCTGCATTTCATTGCCTGGGTTTGTTCTAAAGAAGATTTATTTTTGTTCTGTGAATAATTTTTGAAGGTTCTTGTAATATGTACAGATATAGATACATTTGAGGTCTTTTATTGATATTCCTACAAAGAATACAAATAAACTTTAACTTTAAACAGTTTGACTCAGTAAACCTATGCTGATTTAAAATTTCTGCTCTTTCTGCTCTTGGGTTGTACTTGTGTATTGTGTACCCTCACAGGGTGGAGGGAAACTCGGTATAACTTCGTGTTTGGGATGGAGCAGCTCCCATTTGGCACCTGGAGCTACCTGGGTAAACCGAGGGGGTCTGTGGCTGAGCAGAGCAGCAGAATTAATCCCTTTCTTGTGTTTCTGTAGCTGTTTTGCTGGGCTGTCTGGCCCAATGCCCAGGCTGTGTCCCAGAGCTCTGCCTGCCCATGCTGGTGACCTCTCCCGCTTTCTGAAGCTGCCCCCTTGCTAGGAAATATCTGGTGTTGTGGAGTGAGAGAGCGACAAGCTGTGGAGACACGGAGAATTGCTCTCTGCAGTCTGCCCTCTCTTTTAGGCATGGGATTTTTTGGGTAAAATAACATCTTCCATGGTAAAAAGAGTTAACCTTGTATTGATTAATGTGTTTGTTCCTCTCATGCCAGCCCAGGGAATGTGATCAGCCCATCTTTTTTGTTCAGTTCCTCGTTTACAGGTGCTCGTGCACTAGTCTAAAGCTGCAGCGTCTGAGGCATGGACATACAGAAGAATATTTGTTTACAAGTTCACATAAAATGCTGAGTTCTAAGCAATTTCTATTTATTCTTTATATGTGTATGAAATCTTGTACATTATGAGTGGGAAAACCTTTCATATTGAACTCACTGAGTGTAAAATCCATACTCAAGGGGATGTTTTGCTAAAAGTCATTTCACATCATTATTTTTTTCCCTAGCTTCAAAGCCTGCAGAATACACAGAGCAAACTTGTAGTTGCTCCTGCATGCCTCCACCCTGGCCTTCCACTTTGTTCTGTTCCAGTCTCCTGCATGTTCTGCCTTGTTCTTGCTTAGGCTGTAAGTTTTTCTGCCAAGAGTTGTCTTCCTGCATGTTTGTACAGAACCCAAAACAGCGGGGGCCTGATGCTCCTGGGCCTGAGGGCAGCACAAACAGTGTCTCCAAAGGAGGTGGATCTGTAAATTCCCACACCCTTGTCCTCTCCAGTCTGAGCAGCCACCCAGCAGAGTCACCCACTCCTCCGTGACAGTGCCAGGGCAGGGGACAGGCCCAGCTGCCCGGGTGTGAACAGGCAAGGCAGAGGCTGGTGAGAAGAGGGATAGGACGGGATGTAGATGTAGTGGGCAGAGTCATCTCAGTGTGATGTTTGCTGCCATGGTTTTGGGAAGGGGAGGTGGGGAAAACAAAGTGAGAGAGGGATGGGCAGGCGAAAGCAGGGTTGGGAGGAAGGAGGAGACAGCCGGAGGGTGTGCCGAGTGAAGCGGTGGGAGGAAAGTGAGATGGAGCAGGAGCATTGCACAAATGCCGGTTAAGCTGGCGCTGGGATAATGGAATTAAAACTGGGGGAATTCTGGGCTTTTCTATGACTGTCCCAAAGCAACTGATACTCAAGTATCCTCTCCTGCTGAGGATGTTAAATTTTGCTTTATGTTGGCCGTGCTTCTTACTTCCACTGTGTTAAGCTCCTATATGTGAATGTGCACATTCTTCCCTCATTTCCAGCCATTCTGGACAAAACACATGGGGCTCTGCAGCCCGTCCTTATCGCTCTAGCAGTTGATCTAATCCAGCTGGGAAATTCCTTCAGAGAAGCTCCTGTCTAAAGGTCATCCTACCCAGAGAATGCAGGTATAAAACCTTTAATGATTTCCTATGTGCAAGATGTGTGCTGCTGCTTTAAGTAAGCAGCAGCTGCTGCTTAAATCCACTGGCAGGTGGGATAGCAATTTGCTTATGCTGAGGTATGTCTCATGAGAAGAGAGTCCTTGCTCTTACTATAACACATCTTACATTGCTGTCCTTCACCCTTCTTCTGGTGGCACCGATTAAATATCCTCAAGCCACCAGAAGGTGTATTAAATTCCTGCTTTTTGCTGTGAGAGGTAGATCAAATATCTCAGATGTAGGCATGAAACCTGGCTGCCATCAGTTCTTCCTGCAGCGAGTATGACTACCTTGACCTTACTCGACTCCACAGCATCGTGTAATCCTGCTGATGTGACTGGAAACATGAGTTCTGTGGACCCGAACCCACTTTGCACTACAGCCACTTAGCCCAGCTCAGTAGCAGAGCAGCCTTGGCTGGAAATTATTGTCAATGTTGCACACTATGGTGGATGCCAGGAGCTGGGCACTGGGGACAGATGCTCCCTGTGCCCTCCAGGTTCTTCCAGCTTTCAGGCTATAGTATGACCCTAAGGGTCATCGTGTTACTAGTGGGGAGAGAGGTATCGTGAGGGACAAATACCCAGAGTGAGGGATGATGCAGTGATGACACAATCTAATGCAGAACGAAACGTGGTCTGCACAGAGATGAATGACATTTTTCACTCCCTTTGCTATCCAGGCTTCTATTTGCAGCAGGATAGAGATGTTGAGAGCAGCTCCTATTCTGCTTGGCAAGGAGGAAGCTCTGCCTGCAGTGAAGAAGGAAGAGCTACAGCTCAGTTGCAGGCTGTGCTTATTCACCCCCCACCCTTTGTTGCTTCTCTCCACATAACTCACATCAGGCAGACAACATGCAGGTGCCATGCTGGACCCTACCAAAACTATCAAAATGTATCAATTATTGCTGTAAGAGTGGCTGTTCTATTGATGGGAGCTACATCTCGCCTCCCTAAATTACTATTGTTTTATATTCTCCTGGTCTTCAGAGAGAATATGAGATAAAATCCACTCCCAGAATTACAAGACCAGTGTATTTAGAAGCAAATACAAGTGCTAATGAACATAATGAAACAAATGCAGAGCACCACACCACACGCGGTGTCTTATGGTGACAGTCCCTCCTGGGAGTATGTACAACGCTGGTGTGCAACTTTTGAATTGCTAGAAAGCTCACAGAGGTGGCTGTCTGTGTAGATGTGCTGGCTTTGCATTTATAGGTGCCAGCTAAAGTTGTTGGATAAGGAAGCTGAACACAGGAAGCTGTGGTAGATACCTGTCTGGGAGATGGTTGCCTTAGAATAGTCTGTGCAAACTCGTGGCTTGTGGCTCAGCATCAGTGCTGCTTCTGGTGTCATACCCCTTCTTTGTGTTGGCTGAGGTAGAAGGAAAGGTTCCTCTTTTGGGGAGATGTAGAACAGAGGAGATTGAACAGGAACATGTATACCAGAGCACAGTGTGGATAATAGGGTGGCAGGAGCTCATTAAAGGTTAAGATGCTTCTATGAGCCCTTGGCAGGATGGGGCAGAACAGCTGGCTCTTCCCCACCCAGGCAGCAGCAGCTGCAGAAGCAGTTTCCATGCAGAGAAGCTGGTTTTGTCTCCATGAAAAGGTCTGTGTGGAAGGAGCATGGCTGGGCACTTGGGTCAGCCTCCTCTGCTGTGGGACCTGGTGTTGGAGAAGGAGAGCAGGGAAATGTGCTGGCCGCTGTTTTCCCTCTCCTCTTAGAGGGCAAGCCTTCCCTGGGAGAGCAGCAGGCACCGCTCCCCTGCTCTGGCAGGTGGCCTGGCCGTGACACCCTGTGCGCATTCAGCAGCTGACTGCTGTGCAGAACATTGTTTTGCAGAGCCAGCATTGTCTCTGTGGGGAGGAGTTGTCCTTACAGAGGACACCAACCAGGAATGTCCACTAAAAACCTACTTGCTAAAGGCCTTGAAAAGGTGCTGGGTGGATTTCAGTTTTCAGCACAGGCAGGTGATTTACTTTGGCCTCCCAATTAGCTGAAATGCTCGGGAGCATACATCCCCTTGGACACAGGGCTTTGCCCTTAAGCTCCCACCTAGAACGTGTGTCCCTTTTTCTCTTTACCGCATACGGGTGTGGTGACATCACCTCTGTTTCACTGTTCAGAGCGTTGCGCTCCCGTAATCTCTGTGTGCACTAGATCCCTCAGTGCCTGCAAAGTTCAGGACTGGGGACTTCCCTGGTGGGATCCCTCTTAGGATCAGAAGCCAATGCAAAATTTTGTTTTACATTATTGGATGTTTTTTAGGATCAGGAATCACTGAAGAACAACAGCAACTAATAAGGCTTAAAAAGCGGCTGAAATACACAGCATCTCCTCTGGGCTAGATGGAGGGCAGAGAGGATGCTTCTCCCTCAGTAACTTTTTTTTTTTCTTTTTGTCATGGGATTTGTTTTTTTTTTTTTTCTGTGAAAGAAGTGCATTCCCTGTGGGCAGATTCCAGATTGTGGCTTTGGCAAAACAGGGAGCTCAAAATGGAAGGTCCATCTGCCCCAACTGCTGACTTGACAACTGCGATGCTGGAAGAAGCTGTGTGCCTCAAAGGGAAAGATGGGCAGCCCTGGGAGGCAGCGTGCGCGGCCCCTCGCGCGGTTCGCTATCGCATGCACAGCGATGCTCTGTTCGGTCACAGCTGACGTGGTTTTATGCGACTTCTGCCCACACATTGGTGGTCTGACAGCTGCCAGGACGTTTTCCTGAAGGGCTAGACTGGGTTTATTGCTGTAATGAGTGTCCTCTAGAGAGTTAGCGTAATATCCTAAGCGTTAATACCCCACCTGTATGCAAAGCGTTTCCTGCTCTGGTTACAGACAGAATCCGGGTGTTAGCTGGGATGCCTGTGTTAGCTGCGAAAATGCATCGGCACCAGAGCCCACGAAGAGCAAGTATCAGTTATCTCAGAGATCAGAAATCCTGGGTAAAAAGAGCCATTTATGGTAACAGTGCTTGTAGTGGCTTTTCAAGTGCTGCTTCAAAACTATTAAAATTGTTTCATTGGCCACTAGCTGTTGGGAGCCTGAGTGCAGAGGGCAGCCACTCCTGGAAGAGGCTGGGTGGTGGTCCCGGACCTGTCTTATGTAGGTAGATGTCTGTGTCATGTCACCCAGCCTCAGCGACCAGCCCAGCTGCTGGTCTCTGCCCGCTCAGCCCAGGGCAGGGGTGGCTGCAATGCTGCGGTCAGGAATGAGCCGCGTTGGCAGGGTGGGGTGGGAGGCAGCTGCTCCCCTCCCAGATGCCATGGTCTTCAGCAAGAAGCTGCAGTCAGTCACAGAGATGCCGAGAGGAGGAGTGAAGGAGCTGGGTGAAGAGGGAAGAGAAGTTTGTGAGTGCCCAGAATAGAAAGGAGCTGACAAGAACATGTATTGCCCTGTCATTTGAGGACCTTCACGCTTCCTGCTCCAGCAACTACGGGCAGGCCCCTCACACTGAGGGTGGCTGTTTGACCCAGCTCACAGCTCCTGTGTTCAAAGACAAGATCAGAAATGAAACTGTGCCCATGGGGGCCACTGAGATTGTCCCCTCAGTATGGAGCTTGGCTAGAAATGCTCAAGCATCTGATTTCAGATGGATTTAAGTTTTTTCAAGATCTTTTTGGCTGGTTTCAATCTCACTGTTCTGGAGCCTAAGACCTGGATGGGTGTTTCCTTGGTGACTTAGTGCAGCTCTCCTATATCCACATCCTTCCCTGTAGCTTGCCCACGTGCAGGACTATGCTGATACAGACTTATTCTCTTTAACTGGCACTGTTATACCACTAGCCTGTGGTATACATGTCATGCTCACGCTCCCCAACAACAGATGCCATTACAGGTTGAGGAGATAAATGCTAACCTAGCCTCTTCCTGATCCTAAACAATGAAAGCAGCTTTTGCTCCAGATATGTTCATTATGTTATTTGGCATAAGGTGAAAGGGCTTTTGTTGTCCCACAGTCTTTGGGGCATCAGCAAATCCATACTTTGGGTGCTGACGCCACAAACCCAAAGCAGGGTGCAATTAAATAGCTTGAAAATTTTGTATTGACAGTAAAGTTTTTATACTTTCCAGTACGTTTGCAGTTGACTTTGGTCAAAGATGGGATATGCATCATCATAAAGAGCCCATTTTGGTGGACTGGTCAGAATGGCAGCTCAAAGGTCTTGCATCAACTGATAATAACATGGAGGAGTCCAACGATGCGGAATCTGCTTAACTTACAGCCGGCCCCAGCCCAGTTTGTGGCAAGCTGGCTGCCTTCCTCAAGGGAAAGGTCACTTCAACAGCCAGAGGGAGAAAATCTGGTGAGTCAGAAGTCTTGGAGTTATTTCAGCCTAACTGTAGTTCCTCCACGTGAGGATTGGTGTATTCAGTGTCAAGACGCCACGTGTAACTTGCAAGTTTTTAATTCTGTTTCAGTCTCTTTAACATGTGTGTAAGTGGCTGCCTGAGCACGTACCACACTGGTACCAGGCTCTATGGTCACTCTTTTCTCATTTCTCATTTCTCCAGGCCCTCACTGCATAGCCATGGCTATCAGGTGGGCCTCTACTAGAGTGAGTCTGGAATGAATTTGATAAATGAATCCTGTGCATGCATGACACGAACACACTCATTGCTACAAGTGTTTCTTTAACCACTGCTCCCTTATCAGCACGAAAGACAAGAATGTTGAGTATCTTGGGCAAATACACTTGTGCAGGTGCTAGGAGAACTACAAGCGTTATCAGCAGACTGGCTCAGGGATAAGATTTGCAGTTCAACATGCTCAGTAAAATGCTCATCTTTCCTGAAAGCCTTAGGCCATGCCTGCTAACTCACTCCCGTCCTCTTTGAGGCCACATCAAGATCTGTCACTGTGACAAAGTCCACATAGACTTCCCACACAGACTGCCCTCTAATTTATGTCCTACTGAAGTACTAGGAACATAAAAAGGAGGACAAAGCAGATGGTGACTTGCAAAATAACAAATCTCTCCTTCCCACCTGCAGACTGGCCTGAAATGTTTCTTACTGAAGTGGTATTTATTAGGAAAAATCACTTAATGATTAATAGCTGTGCAATAACGCACTGATGTTGCAAATAAATAGCTTAAAATGAGGACTGCACACACAGCAATAATAACAGGCTTTCTTCATACCAGCATGGATGAGGTGGACAAACCATGCTGAGAATGAAAGAGTATTTCAATCCTTGCTCTTAGAGAGAGCAAAGGAGCCCCCAGCAGCAGCAGGCCTGTGTGTAGAGGAAGCCCCATCTAGTAGGGACTTCCTCTGTGCTGAAGGGTTGCTCTTGGGCTGTCAAACAACCACCATGTAATGCTGTGGTTTCCAGTGACTCTGAGCTTGGGCTGTTTAGGAGTCACTAGATACCTGATATTCAAGCTGACCTCCCTTTTCCCACCCCTCTCCTCCCACTTGACTTCTATTCCCCAGCTCTTTAATGATGTTTGAGGAGATGTTCTAGGAACAAGGACACATGGAAACACATGAACAGGACCCATATAAAACTGTTTGGGGAAAAAAATCCAAAGAAATACATCTTCCCAGCAGCACATCTGCTCCCAGAACAAACTTGTTACCAGATTTCCTAGAATAACTGTGCAGAAAGTGGGTATGTTAGGAAGAAATATTTTCCTGCTGTTGGGAGATGAGGAAAGTGATGCTTGCAGAAGATCTTCCCAATCCCAGAGTCCAGAATTCAAGTGCAATAAAATGCCATACAGCTGAAAGCCACTGGGAAAGCAGCAGCAATCTTCAATCCCTGCTTCATATCACTGGGAAGGAATTTTGAGTGGGCTCGATAATGTCTGTGTAGATGGTCTCCTGGATGTTGCAATGCCTCCCAGGCGTGATTGCTGGGCTGGAGAGCTGACCCATGAGCATAACAGCATTTGTCCCAGGGATGCAGCACATTTATCCTAGCTGCTTTCTTGCTGGTGGTGCAGAAGTTGTACCATTCTCCAAAGGTGTGTTCCTAGATCCTGCTGTCATCCTACAGGTCTGGGAGGTTGGCTGCTGCTGCTTTCCACACACAAGCGTGGTGTTGCAGTGCAATGCAGGCAACTGCTTTGCCTGACCCTCTCTGGTTCCTGCATCTCACTCTAAACAACTGTAATAAAAAACATCAGGGTTTGCTGTTCAGTGCATACGAGTAGTGTTGCATTTCCATAATGCCTTGTAAATACTGGGCTACACGTTTAGGTTTTCTTTATTTTTTTCAATTAACTCTTGGCTTACATTGACTTCTCTTGCTTTGACTGACTAAGATAAGACTGCAGATGTCAGCAACCAAGATAACGATGTGAAGGATCCACGTTAACAGACTAGTGATAGATCCAAAGTCTTCCTTTTTTGCTTTGGAAAGCCTACCTCATCTACTGGGCCCCTGGGGCCACCACTCTGGAACTCAGGAAAAATTTTCAGTAATTGTGAAGTGGAAGATGTGATAATATTTGTGTCTGTAGCTTCCACACATACCATATTTCTGAAGTTTCTTTACCATGTAACCTACTTTGCTCTGGCAAATTTTCAACGCAACAAACAAGATGAAATGTTGAGACTATGAGTAAAGAAACCTCATAAATGTCTATAAATATGTCAAGGGTGAGTGTCAGGAGGATGGAGCCAGGATCTTTTCAGTGGCGTCCAATAACAGGACAAGGGGCAATGGGTACAAGTTGGAACATAGGAGATTCCATAAAAATATTAGAAAAACCTTTTT
>JAVSBS010020587.1:10702-22595 GCA_033124195.1 Coracias cyanogaster | reverse complement strand
ATTTACGTCGTTCAGGCCATGAAAAGACATTCACAGTGCAAATAGCTGTGGTCATGGAAGATCTTATTCCCCTCTTGTGGCTTGTAACTGCTTTTCTCCTGGAGGCTGCAGCCCCTTTTATGCGTGGGCAGAAGAGACTGCGCCCTAGCCCACTTCAGGCAAGGTCCATGGAGTGATTTAAAGTGCTGATGGAAGGGGTTAGGGCTTTGTCCAAAGTGTGAGAGAATGCTCATGGGATGTTTTTTGTGGGCTCAGATGTAGGGTCGTAAGTCCTAGCTGGCAGATGCTGATGGATGGCTGTGAAGCAGAACATCTTCAGTCAACTCGGCCAGAAGGGCTCCATGAGGATGTCTGTTGTTGGTGTTGGCTAATGGAACAGTAAATTTGGCAGAAAAGCTCTTCCTGTTGTCCATGTTGCTTAGGAAGCCCTGCTGACACAGCTCAGCACATACAGGTACAGCTGTGAAGATACTGTGGTGTGGAAATATCCCTTGGTTTCACCTTTAAAGTAATTCTGAGTATTTTCAAGATGTGTAAAGTTTTTCTCGTATTCAGTAGTTCCCTGGCACACCCCACTACCAGTCTCACCTCCTCTCTGCTTCTCTCATTTCTTCTCTTCTGTGTAAACCCAAGGCAGAATCAGCACACACCATGCACCCCAGCCACTCAAGGCTTCTGGCTCCACCTGGCACTACCCCTAAATACAGTAAACGAGTCAGACACCCCTGATTTTGGTCCATATTACCCCTGTCCTTATTGTGGTCTACCCTGCTCATAGAATTAGAGTAGACCAGACAGTAATATATCATTAGACCATGACATAAAATGCATGTGTAATACAACTTATTCCTTGAAACCGGTAAAGGGATCTTCTAATACTGTAAACATGCTCAGCTATGAGGCTAGTGATGTGATTGTAATCTTTGCATCTATTCCCTGTCCCATGTGATGATAAAAAGGGATAATTATTACACTCATTAATAATTTAGGAAACTAAGCAACAGCACCTGGAAATTAGGTGTCAATTGCAAGATTTCCACAGAATGAATAAGGATGAAAAACAGGTCAGGCAAAGTTACAATTTTGTCATTTTAGAGAGGTGAAAGAAGTATTTTTAGCAAGAAGAAAATGCTTTTTCTTCCTAGCTATGCACCACAAGTCTGTACCCATAACAGATGAGCTTTATTACACATGACTGCTCTAGGCCTGACAGATCACTGATGCTTTCCACAAACACTCTGCAGGAGCATCAACTGGTTGGTGGGTACCTGTGTTGGCAGTCTATGTGCAGGGATTTCAAGAATCATCTTTATTTTCTTAAAAAGGTATTGTCATTCCCCAGGGCTGTGTTCTGGCATGCGTTTATTTGGTTTCTGAGAGCAATTTTCCAGAGGCAGCATCCTGAACTGCTATTTCTCAAAACTTATTTTTCTGTCCTTTCAGTATTGAAGAAAAAGAAAATACGTGAGATGTGTACTCACATACTCTGTGAGACAACAAAGGTATGTTAGTGCTATAGAAAGTTTGTGCTGATAGACAACTGAATAGGCTACGACAGACCCAGCTGTTTAAAGAGTTGGAGCGCTGTACCCTGTCCTGTCTGTTCTGCTGTAGCTTTTATTACTGGAATATTTCTCTCTTTCAGTTTTTCATTCCCCCATCTCCCTTCAGGCTGAAAATGTGGATCACTGATCTTTAAAATCACTTTCAATGGAGTATTATTATGTTTACATTTAGGAATACTATTAAAATTTTGAAGCCAAATTGAAAAGAAAAGCTGTGACATAGGATGTATGTGTTCGGCATTCTCAACAGTAATAACATTAAAAAGTGAAACTTCTGCTTGTAAAAATGTGTCATTACAATTCTAGCCAAAGTGAGATCGCTTTTAAAATCAAACTGCTCAATTACATTTCAGTATATAGTCGTACAATATGTATATAGCAGCCAATTAATTGTTCTGCCTTATGTGACTCTGTTTTTTTCTTTTCCTGGGTAGCCTGAGGACCTTTGCAAGTGTTCCTTTTGAGTTTTGTGGGCTGTTATCATCTGAGAAACAAACCATCAAACCATGTATTACCAAACCACTTATTACCGAAATAGAAGCCACCTGCCTTCCTCACTCTGCATTCACCTCTGCAACAAGAGCAGCATGTCCATCTCTGGAAAGATAGCTGGGAAAGGTAGCTGAAGCACCTTGCAGAACACAGCAGACTCATCTTCAGATTATTTGGCTTCGTTTTTATGGACATCAGGTGCTAACAAGTCACATTTTTTCTAAATCTCAAAGCATCCCAGCAATGTGAAGTTTCTATGTATCGAAGTGTATGCAGGGTGAATGTTTAGCCAAAAAAATGCTGGTGTTGAGAGTAGTGCTAGTGTAGTAATTTTTCATTCTTTAAATGAAAGGAGGACAGCACAGGAACTGTAACTAGAGATCTGGAATGCAAATGGAGCGTGGAGACAGACAAAGTTGAGAAGGTAGGCCAGTTCCTATCATCTTTCCCTTGCAGAGGAAGGGACATATTTCCTGGGGTAGGCTTCATGGGGAGCTTTTCCCTCCACCCCATCCCCTAAAACAGTGCAATCCATAACTGCCTCAGGAGTTATTTTCCCAGGCTCTGATAAGCTTGAGTAATTTTATATTTCATATTTGAGTTTATCATATTGCTCGTATTCCAGAAAGATATAATAGTATTAAGTTTTTCTATATATTTCTAAAAAAACATCTTTTCCTGCAGCTTTGGATTTTACTATGGGGAAGTATAAGCCATTAGAAGCTCCTGTGTTTCTGTGCTTTTGCAGCCTCAGCTTTTCTGAACAGTAGGAAGTGTTCTTCCATACGATAGGAACCTCAGTGTCACATAGATGCTGGTGAGCAGGAATCCTGCTGGAGGGTTCCCAGTCTGTGTGCTTACATTGATAGAGATCTTGGGTTGTTTTTCTTATTTAAAGAAAAGTGTTATTTCACTACTGTTGTACGCAATTTATGATTCTGAGCTGCCTTTTTGTAAGTTTGTGGAAAGTGAGTTGTGAGTGCAACTTTTATAGTCTCTGGCAAGAGGGATGTAGCAGAAGGACTCTTTTTCTAGAAATACCAGTATTCTCCACTGGCCCCAAGAAGGAACACAAAATGCTGGTTGGTTTTATTGCAGTGGAACTATGAACATTTTTAATATGGTTTATTACAGAATCAAACAGTTCCTTCATCCAGTCAATATCAATATTGTCTCAAGAAAGTCTCATTTTAGCAGTGTTTGGTCAACCTCACTCCTTAGGTGAACTTTCAGTGCCAACAGGGTTTACGTGATACATAAATAAAGTAGTACCTCTAATAATGTAATGTATTACTTCCTGAAGGCATTATAGGCTCTTAAGCACTTAAATTCCTTAGGATTACCTTCTGCATCCTCCTCTGCAGGCAGGCTTGTAGTTTTGACCAATTTGATAATTTTTATCTGGAGAGTGCTCTTGAACCTGCACACATATGGGATTTTCTGTTTTGCTGTTATAAATCCTGTGGAGGTACATCTGCTCTTAGGAGGGTGGCTTTGCTGCGTGCTCACGTCTGAAAGAGTATTAGGGCTTCTTTTGTTTTAAAGTGACATTTTTATACCCTTGATATAATTACTGTGCATTCCGTTACAGTGGCTGTCTTCCAGTTCATCCCTGTTCATTTATTTACGTGGTTATAAAGCTTTTTTTTTTTTTTTTTCTCTTCTACTTTGTAAACATTTCAGGACACTGAAGAAAAAAATGCTATCTATCATAAATAGAGAGGTTTTTGGCTGTACATTCATGCAGCTGTTTTGGTCTTAAATTTCTTTCCAATCTCTAGTGAGTGTAATGCATTACTGCAAATTGCTTGCTTTTGGCAGGCGTGACACTGAACCCCTTGTACTGATCCCATTCCACGTGTTATCATATTTTTTTTCTTACTTCCATTGCAAATAAAACTTTCTCCTTCTGTTTAGCTACCCTTAGATTCTGCCTTCATACCCCAGGACGTGTTTTCGACCAGAAAGGCTGTAGTTCTCTCAGTTCTTGTTAAATACTTCTGGATGGAATTCCTGCAGCCACCAAACGTGCCATGGTCTTAGCTGTGTCCAGCTTGCAGTCCAGTAACAGTTTGTCCCACTGTCTGTATGTAGCAGGATCTGAGTCAACAGCAAATATGGCATTGTACATGGTGCTTTAAACATCCCTGGCAATTTTAACCCTTTTTATTGCAAAAAGTGAAAAAGTGAGTAGTTGTCAGATATGAAAGTATGAGGAACATAAATGCCTGCTTTAGGAATTGCACAGTAACTTCTATAAACAAGAAAACTGGACTTAGGTATTATCTTTCTTAAAGTCCCATTACTTCCAGATTATCTTATCAAATTCCTCTTTCATCTCTCCGGTGATGTTTTTCTGGTGTCAGACTTCTCTCTGTCACATAACGGGCACGCAGCCAGCTATTTAGGCCTCTCTGTTGAGGAGATGACTGCTGGCATTACCTCAGGTTGGATAAACAAGCACGCTCTCTTCATGTATTTTAAAATGTAAAAAATTCAGCAAATAATTTGGACAAATTGTTAATTTTACTTCACATTAGTGAACGGATAATTCCTTTATACAAACACGGAATTGGGGGGGTTATGCAACTTTTATCTGAAATTATTTTTATCTCCTGTAAGCAACATGTCCAGATTAAAGTGCACGGCAAATACAGATGTAGCCAAAGAAACATCCTTTTTCACGAGTCAAAAATCCAGATTGTTCCTTGAGCATCAGCACATCTTCTAAGACTATTTGCAATTGCATAGTGGAGTTAAAAACGGGCTAATACAAAACAGATGAGTTAAAGCCTTTGTATCACCACACAGCTTTAAGATCATCTGAAGGCTTAATCTTGCTGGTTTATTATTCTTTTATTTCCTTCTTTGTTTCTTTGTTTCATTTCACTTTTGTTTAAAAAATCTATAGTTTATTTTTCAAAAAAAGATCTATGCAATTAAAAAATTCTTGTGCTTTTAAGAGTTAGAGATTCTCCACTGTCAGAAGCCATCAGATCCACCAACTATCATGCTTTTGAACCAAGTGGTCATGGACAACACTCCAGGGAAGACCACTTCTGGATCAGGTTTAGAGATGCTTTGACACTTTTCTGGTTTTACAGATTCCAGGTATTTGAGTCCATACTTTGTGAAGCTTCTACTTTGATTTTAAAATCCAGGAGAAATCAGATAGAGGAACTTTTTGTTATTATTATTCATGATTGCACGTTTTGCTATATTAAGCAAGCAATCATTGAAATCTGGGTTAATGCAAACTGGAAAACTCACGGCAGTGTCCCACATTGTATAAAATCTAACTGTACCTTTCCCTCCAAGTTAAATGTGGTGTTGTCCCTATTATGTGGATTCTTCAAGAACTGAATGGCTCCTGGGAAATCTTTAAGAGCCTGTTCTCTCTGAAACCTGAGCTAGATGAAGCACAGTAATCTATATGAGGACTCAGTGTTTGGAAGTTAAAACCAGTTGGAAATTCTTTCCAAATTGAAACCGTTAGCTGTTAGCATTCAGAGCAGGTGAGGGCACTAGACTTCCATTGTGAGCTTACTTGGTAAAACTGCAAGGAATTATAGAATCATTTTGGTTGGAAGAGACCTTTAAGGTCATCAAGTCCAACCATTAACCCAGCACTGCCAGGTCACTGCTAAACCATGTCCCTCAGCACCACATCTGCACAGCTTTGAAACCCCCCCACGGATGGGGACTCCACCATTGTCCTGGGCAGCCTGGGCCAGGCCTTCACAACACTTTAGGGGAATAAATTTTTCCTAATATCCAACCTAAACCTCACCTGTCACAAATTGAGGACATTTTCTCTTGTCCTATCAAGGAGTATGGGTCCTTCCTGATGGATTACTTCTCTTTCCTGATACCATTTTGTGGATAGCTTAGACAAAACAAAAGCTGCAAAAGCCATTGAAGACATGTACTGCCTCTTTCTGTTGGGTAACACTAAAATAAGAAGGCAGAGGTCGCCAGGTATTTTTACAGGGCTTTTTTGTAGTCATAATGGCCATGTCCTGACCCTGCTGCAGTCACGTAGCTGGGTTTACACTCCGCCAAGAGCAGGTCTGGGCCTGCTTTTAAGCCCAGACCTGCCTCCAAAGCTTGGTGTTTACACATTAGCCTGCGCTCAGGAATAAAGCTTTATCTGATCTCTTACACACTAGCACAGCATTTCAGCACAGGCCTGGGCTGTCATTTCTGTGCCAGCCCTAAGGAGAGTGACACATTGCTGTCCAGACTACAGCAGACATCCCAGCCGTCATTTTTTGTCAGCTTGTGTAGCTGTTTTCCATTTCCACTCCAGCCAGGCTCACAGCTAGCCCCATGCAAAGCTGGTATTTGGGAAGGAGAGCTCAGCAGGGGGTAATCCTGCCCTGAGACCCTCTAGTATTACAGGACAAAGCCAAGCAGCTCTAAGCCTGGAGTTCTGACCACCAGCTCTAAGAGCCCTGCAAAGGGTACAGCTGTGTAGACAGCTGGGAATTACCCTCATTTCTCCTCGGATACAGGAAAGGGCAAGCAGTGAAAAGGACATGGCTGGAGTGCTATTGCATTCTGCAGATCCCCTGGGGCTGCTGCAGCTAAAACAATTTTAATTTGCTCCTTGGGTCCCATCTGCTGTCTGAGACACAAGGACTCAAGCAATCGCTGAGAGGCCTATCTGTTCCCTGTAGGGATAGACTAGGCAGCATGGCAGGGTCTAGGTGATGATCCTGGGGCGTCTAGACAAGCATGCTGAACTGCTGCTGGACTTTGCTGTGCTCTGATTTTGCCCAGCAGCAAGGCACTGTGATGCCAAAGGGTTCTGAGGCGGAAAATTCTTCCTCAAAGCCCTGCTTGCTCCTCTGACTGGAGAGGAGGGGGAGACCGAAGGGCCAGCACAATGGGCTGCCCACTGAAAGGCAGTTACTGGGTCAGATTTGAGACGCACCCACTCCAATGGCCTCTAACAAGCTCCAAAACCTATCAGCTTTCATGGAATTGGAAAATTAATTAGGTCAGCACAAGGATGAATGTAAGGCAGTTTTATTGTTTGGAGTCCAAGTACTGTCTGTGTTTCTTTTCTGGCCAGTGTTATACATTTTCATGGATCGTTCTTCAGCCTTTATTTGAGTGTATCAAGTAAGTATGCCTCCTTTATTTGTACTGCTGAATCCCTAGTTGAAAATAAAACTGATAAAAAATAACATGTTGTTGATGGGTTACAGAGAGAACTACAAATGGTGATGTGTAGGTCCACATCTCTTCCAGAAGTGCCACAACGTACCACACAACTACCATTGATATGAACATACTTATAACGTATTGAGAGGCAGATGCGATGACTAATAGTATTTTCTGTCTAGAAGTATTGCAGTAAAAAAACAGGTAACTGAAGTATTAAATGCAGCACACTGCAAAGACCATAAAACATGCACTACTACATTTAGTATGTAGTTAAGCGTGTGAATCACACTTATTGTAGTAATTTCCTGCATCCCTTCAAATGCTTTTAACATACTCTGGGATAAATAGGCTTCAGGAGAGTAATGCAGAAGTAAGTTTACGGAGCTGAGCACATCAAATGCTGTAAGGTATGTATGCACTCCTGACACTGTTTTGGTCCTTATTGAAACCTTCCAGAGGGAAATGAAGGGTCATGCTGATAAAAATAAGAATGCAAGTTTCTTCTTTGTTTAAAAGTGAAAATTCTGCTATTATCTGGCTTTATTTTTTTATCAGAATGCATGTATGTGCATTTTCTAACAGATTAGGATATTGATTTCCAGAGTTATACTCATAAGCATCCTGTTAGTATTTTTTTTTAACTGTTACTTCCAAAAGAATTAATGGGAAGAAAGATTCCTTCTATTTACGATGCTACAGATTTTGGCTTCCTAAAAAATTATCTAGCTTTCTATGCCCCGTTGCAGTATACAGTATGTTAGCTACAATGGAGCAACAATTTCAGGCAGTCTTCTGCTCTGAAGTGCAGTATTTCTCTCTCGGTCAGAGATACTTCATGTCCTGAGCACTACTGATACTGTTTCCAATGCTCAAAGTGGCAGGGAAAATCACAGGGAATGATTTAATATGTTCTTTGGGAGGAGTTTTAATTTTTTCATTGATTAGAAATTATTGATCATACCTGAGGGCCCTCTATAGAACTTTGCAGGCATTAACTAAACCGGTTTGCCTCCTTTGGCATGGTACGGTCTGCATAAAGACTTGCATTTTTGAAAGGTTCTGTATTTTTGCCTGTTTCCCATGTGTAGTTGATTAAAAATGTACATGCACTGAGACAATTCCAAGTTGCATAAAATCCACAAGCTTAGAGTATACTTCTCGTTTTTTATGTTTGGGGACAGTTGAGAGGAGACCTCTATTTCACTTAGTATGCTTTTCACCAAAGTCATCTCTTCAGGATTATATTAAAGCCTGTGGTTCACAACTCCTGTCCTAAGTAAAAAAGCATTAGCTGTTTGTCACAGCTACAAATCTCACAGAGACGCTTGTATTCTAGGAATAAAAGGCCCTAATGCAGCTGCGTTGAAAGTAGCACAGTGGGTTTTTTAAAGACCTTCACCTGCACAATTGGCATTCTTCTGACTTCTGAGATCTGGCTGTTATTTATGGAGTTCAAATCAAGGTTTTCTTATGTGGTCTTAAAGGTTTTTAATAGTATAGGATTCTGATCCTCAGTTTTGTTCCTCCTATTCCACTGTATTACAACAGAGGTTCTGGAGAACAGAATGCCCTGGGAGAGGGAAGCCATGATCTGCAAGATTACAATCAACAGTGTCTGACAGTCATTTGAGGCCCCAAATCCCCTCTGTGACTTGCTGTCACTGATGAGGCTGGAACCTCTGATTTCCTACCCAGGAGCTCTTGAGTCTAAACGTTACTCACCTCATTTAATCACCAAATCACACTACCAAGCTGCTGTTGTGTGAGTAAGGCAGATGGGGTTTATTTATAGTCTGGGATTTTTTTTTCCTATAAAGACTCTAGCTTTTGTTCACAGGAAATCACTGGCTGGTTTTGAGAAATTAGTTTTAAAACACATATTGACATTTCAAGGAGCCTGACATTCATGCTACGCTGATGCTGAATTTCTGTTTAACATAAAATTCTGTGTAAATACATTGTGAGTCCTGTAGTATAGCAAATCTGCTACCTAGATAAACTATTATATAGCTTTTCCTATTGATGCTATTTGGTGAGCTCACTGAGCCAGCTGACACAGAAGGGCAGCTCGGTATTTCCCAAGTGAGGAACTTGATGTAACACACTGTTAGCAAGCGAGATGGCATCAAGGCGAGTATTAGGCAATGAGACATGACAGTGGATGTAATGCTAGGATATCCTTGTGCAGTGTGAGTTCCTTGGCAGGGAGCTGACAGCCCACTATCGCAGGCACCTGACAAATGGCGTGTTTCTTCATGTGCTTTCTTAAAATGAAAAAAAAAAAGCTTCAATGTAAATAGGCAGAAGCAGAGCTTTTTCCAAAAGTTAGAGTCCCACATCCCATTCAATTTCAATGATTTGGTTTTTTTCCTAACTTCCCTCACTGTTCCATAACTTCCGGGGTTAATTTTTCATTTGATGAAACAGAACGAACAAGGAATCAAAACCAATAATGAAAAATCCTGTGGAAAATACCTTGACATTGTAAGCAGAGAGGAAAGATGATTGCAAGCTGTCTCCCAACTCTAAGACTCCCCCCCAGAATCTTTCTTTGCAAATTCAGGATACTTGGGAGCTCTGCAGGAGTTGCAAAGAATGGGGAGAAAAACAGCACTACAGTTTAGTGTGAGTCTTTTGCACTTTTTAAATTGTCAGACATAATCTGGATAGCAGGCACTGCTGCTCAGTGAAGCATTTCTTTCACATCTATAGTTTCTCCCCTCTTTGCATGAATGTGTGTGGGAGGGGGGAATCAGTGCACAGCCATAGGGGAGGGAGCTAAGGGCCGAACAGTTTCTTAGTGAGCCCTGCTGCAGGAGTGGTAGAGACGGGGAAGGGAGCAGGAAATTATGGAGGAGGGGAGAGGACTCCAGTGACACTTAATGGAAGGGATGCAGAATTCCTCTGAGGACCTGAGAGGCTGAGGATGTGCAGGCTGTGACCTTTCCACATGACTTACAGACCCCAACTGGAGAGGCACTTCAAGTAATTTATCAATGTGAACTGCAGAATGTGTTTTCCCTACTTCATGGGATTTTCCAATGGACAAGAAGGAGAAGGATGTGCATTACTTAACAGGAAACTGAAATGATGGCTGGGTTTGTTATAGTTCTGTAAATCAGCAGGCTGGATCATAGTTTTATGTTCATAACAGACTAAAGTAGAGGATCAGCCACTATTCAAGGCATCATTCCTCTTCCCTGCGTACCAAGGCCCTGAAAACTCCAAAAATGAAAGGTAGGGAAGAGGTAAGTGGTAGGGGAGGGGGTGAGTTGTGTAGAAGAAATCAAGACTTTATACTGTCCCCCTTTCCTTTTTCCAGGATCGAATCCTCTTCTACAGTATCTCTGAGGCAGCTGCAGCCTTAATGACCTAGCATTCAATCACTGACCCCTCAGTCCTCCTCGGTTTAAGCAAGCTGTCGTTCCATCAGCATCCATCTCGCTGCCCAGAATTTCCACAGTATGTAAAAACCCTGACACCCAAATCAGCCCCAGCTTTTCCTCTATAGAAGGAAGTCTTAGTGACAGAATTCTTCAGATTAACAAGAGTGAGATGTATTACTGAAATCTGGTGTATCCTCTGGGATCTGTGGGAGTCAAGGACAGTTTTCCCTAGGCAGGCAGCTTTTCCAGCCAGCTCCCTAGCTGCATGGTCTTTCTCTGAGACACTACATGGGAACTATGCAGAAGAGATAATGCAGTCCTCTAACGATTAATTTTTCCTGGCATATTTCCATGGGCCTGAAGAGCAGAAAACATGGTAAGAAGGAGGAGGCCAAGATGCAGCCCTGTGTATTTTCCTGAAAAGCTGGCTCTATTCCACACAGCTCCCTTTATATTTTTCCTAATAAAAACAGAAGTATAAAGTTAGGTTGTTTGTTCGGGCATTTTTTACCCCTTAAGGATGTTTCTTGAGCTATTATGCATACTCTGTTATTGTTTTGCCTGCTTTATCGCACACTGGCATTTTAATTCCCTTTATTCTTACAGGTCAGTAGACCAGCTAGTAAGTCTAATTGCCCTCATTCTGTTCTGCTGCTTTCGACAGATAAGAGCTGTAAGCTGAGTAGCATCTCATCAGTATATATCAAGCCTCTTGCAGTATAAGCATCCATCCAACCTGCTGCCTTTTCTCACGGCTCATTGTGCAGCAATTGGTTTAAATACCTGTCTCCAGTTACTTAATAGAAAGAAGTCAATGGAAGAAATTGGTTAAATTGAAATGGAAGAGTCTTGAAAGATGTTTTCTACTTTATGAAACCAAAACTTAAGTACTTAAATGTGAATAGAGGATACAAGGCAGAAACAGAAGACCTTTAACATATGAACATACTTGCTTCCTCTGCCTCAAAACCAAAATTGGTACAACCTGACTTTTTAATAATATATTATAAATAACTGGTAATAAAAAAAAAATAACAGAACCAAAGGCTATTAGACTTGAGGATGTTCTCTGCCTCCAACAGCAGCCTATACGAAATGCCACAGCAGAAGGCATAATGTACCTAACTTTATGCAAAACAGAGAAAGGATGGAAATTTCTCTAGTCAGTGATCAGTTTATGCTGTGAAGCATCACAGTTGTTCTCCCTGTCAGCATGTTGCTATTATACATGTACATGTCTAATCCTTAAAAAAACCTGTCTCATTTGCTGAACTGTTT